>JAPDSC010143120.1:0-28050 GCA_026290005.1 Latrodectus geometricus
TTTTAACTTGTGCGTTAGGCAGTTCATAAAAATATTTGTCAGAATATTTCATTGCTAACAATAATTAATTCAACATTCCCAACTATAGGCTATATTGAATTTAATCTTTTGTAGGATTTGTAAGTTTCAAAAGAACTGCAGAATGATTTTATTTCATTTTTAGGTTTCATGGAAAATGTATATTTTTATGTTCTCCTTTTTCTTTAATCAAATCGATTTTTTCTCTCATTATTGTAAATAAGCCAAGCTTTTAGGTTTTAACTGGTAAAATCTAAATTTTACAATTAAATTTGGATTTAAATTGATAGTCACATTAATAGCAAATTTTACACACTAGAAGATTTAAACAGTAAACTTTCTTACCAATAAGAAGATGTCTGATGTAAAAAAACAACTTATCTTTATGAATGTGGAAATACAGATTCATTTCAGTTTAGGAAAATCCCATGTTACCGAGATGATTAGTTCTTTGCTGAAGGATGGATCATCTTGTAAATGGAAATAATGGTGTCATTTCTTTACTTAAAAATTTGGATGGAGCAATAGATAATTATCTGCACTTTGGAGCGTTCTCATCAGCTTCGTACTTGTTTTAATAAGATAAGATAAGATAAGAAACTTTTTCCTGCATTTATTGTTTCAACTAATTGTGAAACTTGATTTCTTTTCTCGTTCAAAAATTATTAAGTATCCATTTATATATTCCAAAATATTTCCTCGGGTGATTTATGTTTATTGTGGTTCTTGCTTAGTTTATCTTAATAAAATGTTAACAGGCAACAAGGTGGCATTCATAAATAATCTAAAGAAAGAAGGGAATCCATAATCATAACGATTCGAAACTTTGTAATTTAAAGCTGTAATTAAGCTGAAAGTCTTTTTTTACGACTATAGAGAAATTTGAATGCAATTTCAGCTATTTTATTTTACTTTATAAATATTCTTATTTTTGAGCAATTTCGCTTAAAAGTAAATAATAAAATAAATTTAATAACGCAAAATTGGATAATTTAAATGTTTTGAGTATACTTTTAACTGTTTAGGAAATGAAATCAATAATAAGTTGTATAGATAATCAGGTACAAAATGAAAATGAAGAATGTACTAAAATAAAGAGTAAATTAATCTTAATTTACTTTCTGAAAATTTAAAAAAATATTAATTTAAAAAAAGGCAATTATTAAATTTAATATGACTAATAAATACTTATAGATTCAAAAATTGGGTGTTATAAGACAAAAAGGAAAATATATTAAGAAATTTTGAACATGGAACCATCAAAAGCATTTGTGAACTCACCAAAGAAAATAATAGAAAGATACCATCATAAGTTAATGACGAGGAAGAATAAAATTTATAAAAGTTAAAAGTAAATAGGCTATTGGAAAGAAACAGATTTGCCAAAGGAAATCATGAAAAGATCTAATAGAAAAAAAGGTTGGATCATATTCCGGAAGAAAATAACAGGAAAAAATATCTGGGAAATATTTTTTAGAATCTATTATCAAATAAGTCCACCGGGATGTGTTGAGCAGAAATGCAGTAATAGCTACGTAAGTAATTTAATAAATGAATAGAATGGCCACATGCTTCATTTTATTCAATGAAATATATGCAAAAAGTAAAACTTTAAAGGTAAAAAAATGATAAAGTTCACTGAAAGATTTCAAATACAACATATTTCTTGATGTAGCGTATTGATAACATGGTGCAAACTAAAACCTTTATTTTAAAAACAAAAAGTGTATTTTATGAAGCTTAAAAATACTTAAAGTAGAAATGTTGGAAGTTTTATGATTAAGGATTGATAGTTTTTAAACTGCAAGATATATAATTTTAGTAATCACTCAAGAAGTCGGTTAATGAGCCTCTAGTTGCAGCATTAGAATCCTCAAGTTGCAGTATTAGAATCCTCAAGCATTAAAGAGAGGCTTTTTCCATTTTTAGGAAATATTTCATTTCTAATTTTATTTCTCCTTTTCAGAAATTTGTATAACTTATTTTTAACAAAAAGAAAGGATTTTTGCAAATTTTCTAAAATTCACAATCAATATTTATCACAAAATTCTAAGCCTTTTCATATATATTTTTTTATAAATATACACATCTATTTTATGTTATTAATACTTAAAATTAATTGTTGTATTAGAACTAAATGTTTTTGATGAATGTATTGGCATTCAATGACTCAAGCCAGATTCTTGTAAAATAACCACATGCGATAAAATCTTTCATTTTATGCATTCTTCATGGAAAACTATTACATAGAAATTACCCCACTCACTCTTTGGAAACTTAATATAGAAGGATGGCTTCCAAAAAGTATTCCGTTCTTATTGAGAATTACAAAAAATTTAATTCCCCTTTATAACAGTTAATTTTATAATAGCTATAAAATTAGTTTTCATTACAAATATATATATATATATATAATTATGACTAAGTTTCAAAATAAATTTATTCACATGGTAGAAAAATGAGAAAAAAATGATTCCTGAAAATTCTCTCTCCTTAAATAAATCAAGTACTTCTTTTTAAAATCACTTTTAAATTCAATAATTCAATCATCAAAATCTGAACAATAATAGAAAATTTTATGTATTTATTTGATATCAATATAAATAAGCATATGGAAAATTTATTTGCGAACAAACAATCATTAAAAATATACTCATAAAAATTGCTAAACTTTTATTATATTTATTGCAAAAAAAAAAATAATAATAATTCTTAATGGACTTGTTTTAAAAAACATAAATCAATATCCCTTATTATTTTCACATTAATTTTATTTTTCCTGACTTTCCCTTTCACATATTTTCGAAAGTTACACTCTTATTCTTATCGTAGAATGTTTAGTTTAATTACTTTTTCTGAGGGAGTTTTTCTTTCGAAAAAGTTTCATTTTTTCTCTGATTTTTTTTAACAATCAGAAAGCAATGATAATCTTGTTCCATTGTCAGGAAGCGATGTGGGAATCACATGAATGTGGTTACCGGGTGATAATGATGGTAAATGTGTTTACGTAACTTAAAGGGACCTTTACTCATATAGTTTACTTTATCTTATTTGAATTAGTAGTTTTAGCATACGTATTAAGACAAATTGTTTCCTCTTGATTACCGGTCTTATTAGAATATTATTGTTCAAAGAATCTTTATAAATTATGTTGATAAGGGTTATTTTTAAAGTAAATTATATATTCTCACTATTTGTATTTTCAAAAAATGAAATTTTAAAATGACTATGAGTAAGATGTATCCACAATATATTTAATTTGAGTTTTAATAAAGTTGCTCTTTAAAATATTCTATAAATATATTTCCAATGATTTGATACTGTATATCAAAAATCTCAATGATGAGAAAATTAAACCATTCTTTATTTTATTTTTTTGTCGAGTGCCAGCCAGTATGGATGCGCTGCTCCACTCTTTCAACTGAACCGCAATTGGGTGTCCGACTTCCTCGGTACACACATGCCATAGGAACCCGTTTATAGGGTAGGCAACCATTCACAACCCATTCATACAAGGAAAGGACAAGAGAAACAGAAAGATAAAGTACATCCATACCCCGACTGGGATTCGAACCCAGACCTCCCTATCCGCAGTCAGGAATGCTGACCACTAGACAGAGTAGGCGGCAAACCATTCTTTAAGTTAGAATTATGTTGACAATCTTGTGGAAATTCTATAATTATCGAGTAATGTTTTATGGCAATATGAAAAGAAAGCAATATTTAAATAATGGTATATATATATATATACTCTGTCTACCAATAAGTATTTGGACATTTATGCAAATAGCGATATCAGTGGTCCTGAGGTAAGTCACGGGCTCCACTGATATATATCGTGTAGGAAACAGTATCGGCATTATTCGCATGCAATATGCCGCGCTGTTCGGAACTCTCTGATTTCGAGAAAGGTATAATTATCGGGTATCACAAATGTGGCCAATCCTTAAGGGACATATCAAGTGATCTGAAGTACCCAAAATCGACAGTGGCCTATGTGATTAAGAAGTAAAAGGTGAGCGGAGGTTGTGCCCCGAGTCGGCAGAACAACGAAACTGGGAGATAAAAACCGACGAGTGCTGTCCAGAGAAATTCGGTGCACCCAACCGAAGGTCCTCATCCGCGTGGAATCCTGGAGTATTGTTTCAATGAATGCCATCCATAAGGAAGCACATCTGCTTGGTTTTCATGGTGCTTCCCATGGGCCTTTGATCACAAAGTCCAACCGGGCTGCTCGGTTAATATGGTGCAAAGCACATCGAAATTGGACCGTAGATCAGTGGAAACGGGTTCTTTGGAGAGACGAATCAAGGTTCACCCTTTACCGTTTGGATGACAGGGTCTGCCTGGAGAACGTCTCCCGCCAGAATGCATTGTGCTAACATTCAAGTTAAGCAGAGATGAAATTATGATCTGGTAGTTTGTTTTTTTCCTGGTATGGATTGGGACACTTGATCCCCATTCATGCTAAATATCAACGCCTATGCTTACTGCACCATTTTGGATTACAATGTGCTTCTTACGTTGTGGCAGTTTCACGGTTTGGTCCCCTGTTACTTTCAGGATGACAATGCCAGTAGTCATGTTTCGAGGTTTACCTAGGCTTGGTATGATGCCAATGGAGTTCATCGCATGAACTGGCCTGCCCAGACCTGAACCCTATCGAGAATCTCTGGGACGAGTTGGATCACCGAATTAAGTTGTGCGCTACTCGTCCAAAATTGGTGAAGGAGCTTGTACTCCAAGTTACTCCAAACTGCGTATAAGACAATACCACTAGCTGTAATACAAAGACTTGTGGAAAGTATACCCCGGAGGGTTCACGCTGTAATTGCCTCTCGTGGTGGCTCTACCAACTATTGATTTTGAATAAAGTTAGTTTTTCTTTTCTATCACACGTGTCCAAATACTTATTGGTAGACAGTGTGTGTGTATATATATATATGTAATTTTATGCTCGTATTTTTATTAAAAAAATGCATGTTCTCAATTAAATATGAGAATTTCTTACATATTGTTTAAATACAACTTAAGTGTGTGTCAAACTCAGTGTACGTGAGGGTAGCTCTTTCCGGAGTACTTTTAAATAATGGGAGATGGCTGTTTTTTATATCCGTCAGGAATGCTGCTTGGAGTAATCCTTCCAGAAGCTGAGTAATTCCATGCGGGGGAAGTGCATTGAGAAGAATAAAAAAGCCATATTCAATGAACAGAATTCTTGCAACTATTTAAATAGCATTTCAGAATTAGCTTATATAATTTTACAAACTAATAAATCTTACCTTAATCTCATTCAATTTTCAAAATATGCATGAGAGCTTTGAATAGTTTCTTTGACCAGTTCTATAATTTACCAAAAATTCTATCATATTTAGTTTTGTTAAGGAGTAAAATGTAAACACAATCAGTTTTTTTCATCTTTTATGAACTTGTTTATATTTCATAAAGAAAATTACATTGTTTCAAGCAAGACGTATTAAATGTTTTTTGTAAAAGTGATAATAAATAGTAGAAATAACAGTAATTCAAAATTCAATTTTTGTGAGTAATATCTGAAACGTGTAGCTATTACAGATTTTAATTTGTTTTGCAAATTTTAGAAAACTGTTTTAAATTTAGATTGAGAATATCTGAGTAATTTCAGAAATTTGGAATAGGAACGGTGTCAATTATTCTTGCTTTATTGCAGGAAATAAAATGTTATTCCTAAAAGAGATTAGAACCTTCTAATAATTTATATCATCATTAAAATATTCTAAAATATCTAGTTTATTAAAATTCTAAAATATCTAATTTTTCTCTAATCAGTTTATTACATTTACAGTGTTAAATAATCCCAAACATATCATTACAATTAAAAAACAAAACCATTTCATAATTCGAATAAAACAGTTTTTTTTCCTTTATTCTAAATAATTGGCTTATACATTCCATTTTATTTTCCTTTCAAGTTGTGGTTTATGTTATTTTTCCAAATCATTAGAATAATTTTCGTGTTGACTTCTGGCAACACGAAAATTATTCTGATGATAACTAAATAAATTTAAAAAGGGTTTCAGATGTCAATTATTTGCATAGCTTATGTATTTATACGTAAAATATAATCACAAAATACCGGCACTTATGAATATTTAAAATATTTGAAAAGTTGAGTTCAAATATATTTGCAATGTAAAATAATATTCCTTATATGTCATATTGTATGCACAGTTTTTTATGTAAGTATGTAAAAAAATTAAAATAAAAGAATTAAAATCAAAAACAAAATTTTTATCATTATTTTTAAAATAATTAATCCTTTGAATTTAGAACATATTTTGGAAAATCCCAGGGATAAAATGCATTAATAATTTTCAAAAATCAATAAATCAAGTTTTAAATGTTTTTTTTTTCCATTTTAGTTTTTCAGTTACACCAGTTTTGATTTCTTAAAAAAAAATTATTATCGGAACTAAAATTTCATGTTTGTTCTCGGAAAGTGTAATGAGGTCAGAACAATTCAAATTCTTGTCTTCCAAAACTACTCTTCCGTAATATTTTATCATTCAAGTACACAATCTGTTCTCGATTGGACCCATTTTGAATTGCTAAGTGAATAGAACTCTCAGAATAAAGGCTATTAAAAGTCTTATAAGGCAAAATGTTGAAGAATCAAAAAATTACCCTAATGTGGAAATACACTATTATTTTAAAGTAAGCTTTTATAAGCCGAAGAAAATTGATGCGAACTGCATTTCTAATTAACCATCTGTTTTCAGTCATTTACTGTCGTTTTTATTAATAATATATATGGATCAAACGCGAAATACATATATTATGTAAATTTAATTTCCATAATAATTATATATTCACTTTTTTAGCTAAGGTCATTTGTACAGTAAAATTTCATTACTCAAAATGAAACATCTTAAATGATTTTACTTCTTCTATTGTATCTTACTCATTGTTTACATTCTTTTCTATAGAATTGACGGTGAATCCAAAGTAAGCTACAAAAATCAGGAGAAAATAAATGTCAAATTCTTGAATTATTTTAAATGCGAAATTTTTTTTATAGAATTGCGTCATTTTAAACACTTATTTGTGTGTCGTATATTCGCTATAATGATGATAAATGAATTAGCCTCATTATTGAGGTCTGGCAAAAATTCCCTTGCACATTTAGAAAGTTTCTCTACTATTTCCTTAATCTAATTAGAAGTACCACATGGCTTTGAGTGGACACTGTTTTCTGTCACTTGCGGTATGCGCTTATGACAGAGTGGAAACATTAAAGGTCCTTTCTGATGTTTTTTCAACTGAGCTTCGTTTTTCCTAGTCTTAAATAACTTTTATTAAAGTTTATTATTTTGATGACTAGGTAGACTTTCTTTAACAGGCATAGTAGAACCACATTTTTTACTAATGTTTTTAATGCAAAAAAATGAATAAATTGCCAAATTTCTAAAAAGTCTAATTTAATCTGTAAGAACTCGTCATAGAAAATGGTTTTAGTATTGAAAAATGATATATTTAAAGAAAAGCTAGATTTTTCAACTTGTTTCATAAAGAACTGAATAATTGTGTACTCTGAAAATGAAGAAATTTATGTGCTGACATGCACATGTTAAGGGTAATAAATAATTATACATCTGATGAGTCATTCATTTTTCAAAATATTGATCTCTTTTTAAATCAAAAATATAAGAAACATCTCAATTCTATCACATGTTCTTATAGCGATAGTTAAAATAAGTTTTCTTGTCATTTTGAGAACAATTCGATTCTCACATGATTTAAATTTACCAATACAGAACATCCATAATGTTTTTAGAGAATAAACATTAACTGAATAGCAAAACAGTCCAAAACGTCAAGCTGTACATTAAATATCATTTAAAAATTGTGCGTAATTTCATTTACATAGTATGCCCAGAGTAATTTTAGAAATTTTTGACGTTCGAATATTGGCAATACATGAAACATCCTATCAGGAACAATATATTAACAATTATAAGTGAAATTAATTAGTAAATGAGATAAATAATAGGAAACTAAACTGTTTAATTACTAAAAAAATCATGGTTACCATAGATATTTTTTGAAAAATAAAACAAAAGGAACACTAATAAAAATCATGAATGAAATGCTAAATAAATTTAGAGGTCATTTTAAAAAAATGTGTTGAAAATATATAAATCAAGTGTTACTTAACATAAAAGTCATTTAAAATTTAAGAACATAAATTTCATTTATACAGCATGCTTAAAGTAGTTTCAGGAAACTTTGATGCTTAAATATTGATAAAATATGAAGAAATGCACAAACAAAACATGAACATATGCATGTATCATAATTGCTTTTATTATTACATAAGAACTATAATATCAAAGGTGTGACATAACATTTCTCAGATTCTTCCATTCATTCAAGAATCATGAATATTGTATCATAAATAGAGAAGTAAAACGGAAATGAAACAGGGCTGCAAAATCATGATTGAGCTGTTAAACCACATCAAAAGAGTTCTACAAAGAATAATACGGTGCATATTTTAATGAAAATAACTAAAATATTCGTATATTAAGGTTCAATTTTAATAAAATATTGCGCTCAGTAATCCCCCTGATGAACAGACCAGAAAATCGTAAAGACTAACAGAACATGAAGGAAAATAACATCATTCAAAATTTGCCTAAAAATATAGACGCAACATTTGAGAATTTTACAAAGTAATTTTTGAATTTATTTACTTTTTTATCACTGCGAAATGTTGCATGAAGAAAAATTTCAAAAATTTAGAAAATGTACAAAAAGTCAGAATTCATGCTTTTCACTCAAAAATATTATTTTCTCTTCTTTAAATACTTTTAAATAAATATATATTAAATTTAAAATACAGGCTTGCAAATGAAAGAATTCTCATGAGAAGAATATTGCGCCAGTATGTATTTAGGCCTCAGTTGCGCAGTTAGATGAAAGCAGCCGTCTTCATAATTTAGAAGACCAAGCAGAAGACCCCGAATGCTTGACCTGCATCCAGAGGTATCATTTCACATGGACGTATTTAACGTGCCGCTTCAGCGAACACGATGCGGTTAAGCCAGTATTTGAATTCAATGTCTTCCGATAAAGACAACGACACCCTAATCAACCAAGCCACCGCGAGAATAATATTCTTAAAATCAGGGAACTCATTCAAATCAAGAACCATATTTTCTCTATGTAACGGCACAACCCGCTGTTAGAAAGGGTGCCCTTCTAAATACTGGTATGCTCTAATTTTGTCCAAATCAAAAATCTGTCGAGCTCACCCAAGACTGCATGCGAATGGAAGACAATCTCCTCCGTGTGATAATACCTTGCAGAACAACTCTAGCGATTTTTTACTTGGTTTCTTCATCTAAATTACTCTGCTGGCCACTCAAATTGCAACACCAAGAAAAATAAGAGATATCACAACAAAATTTATTTTATAGATAACATGATGACCAAGTATCAAATGATTAAATTTATAGACTTCTGTGAAGTGTGGTTCCTGTCAAAATCAGTTGCCAGAGTAGCTGCCATTGTTGGAGATCATCGGCACCAAACGTCTCAGCATTAATTCAAACAGACTTTGGATATGATCTTGGGGTACAGCAGAACCAGCAGCTTCCACACGTTGCCAAAGTTGATCTGGTGTGGTAGTTGGGGATATAATCTGGGTCAATCATTAAGCAACCATGGATCACATGTTCTCTATCGGCTAGAGATTCTGAGAGTGAGCCTTCCAGGAAAGCAATTCAATCTGGCTATTGACGAAGATCCCTTGGACAATGCGGGCCACGTGTGGTCACGCATTATCCTGTTGAAATATGACTGTGGGCAAGCCTTGAAGGTAAGGAAGAACAACTGGCTCCAACACCTCGGACATGTAGTGCTGGCTGTTTAAAGTACCTACAATGAGTACTAGAGGAGTGCGAGAGGGATATTCAATACCGCCTCATTCAATAATACCCAGTGCAGGACAAGTGTGACGGTGTATAACACTGCTGTTCAGCATCCTCTCGCCACGGTGTCTCAGGACTCGAATGTGACCATCATGGTGTTGCAGACAAAAGTGTGACTCGTCAGTAGAGTCTTCTTTCGGACATTTACGGTGGCCATTATTGTATAAATGCTCAACTACTTTCGTGGTGATAATGGTTACATCCCATGGATTCCCTACCACATAAGTTGCCATCTACTTCAGTCCTACACAAGATTCCCTTATAGCTGGGTATTATGTAGAATGAGACCTAGTATTATAATAGCTACCTGTAACATATTGTTCTGTATACATATCAAATAATGCACATATTTCATGATCTAAGAGTGTGGAAAAGTTAAGTTTTAAAGATATAAAAATAATTAATACAAATTCATATTTAAAAAATTCATGGAATTTCTTCAATTGTAATCGATAGTAAAACACGAACAAGAAAATACCTTTATAAATGCCGTTGGTGCAGGTGCATTTTGTTTAGCAGAATGGGTGAGCCTGCTGCTCACTACAATGTTGATCAATCTCTTAAAAACTTTGATGCAGTTGTATCAAACTTTTTACTTTGCTATTTCAAGCAATATTTATTTTTTATAACATTATAACTGCTGAATATTTAGTTTCACACAGTTATGAAGTCACAGAGAGAATGAGAACCCTCTTATCACTTTTACACTTAGAATAAGTTGCCCATTTTTTTATAGATATCCAAAAATTCATCAAATCCACGAAATTAAATTTTAATTCCAGGTGCTTGAAATCTCCTATTTTCTGTTTTTCGGGAATTAAACTCCTTTGAAATTTCAACAGGCAATTAATCATTGGTCTAAACAAATTTCTACATTTGGATTTCTAGGGAGTATTTTGTCAGCCTGTCAATTAGTTGTGATGGCTACTTTGATGGAAAAAAAAGTACCAGTGTACTGTGTGAAACCTTATATCATTATAGACCACGTATTGCAGCAATATGGAAAAACAATTTTGTTTCCATTATTATTTTTTTGACAGCTGTAATTTTTTTTTATCGAATGCTTAAATTGTCTCTTGAAGCTTTAAATATATAATAAATGTCTTTTAATTTTCAAATACGACAGTCGTAAAACAAATTTTGTGACAGTCGACAACATAAATATGACAGTTTCAGTGAAAAATTTTAGTCCACAAAATTTGTTAATTTCTTGACGAAATTCAAAATTCGAAATAGTACATTCCCACGTAACAGCAACGCAAGTTTCAGCAGAATGTAAGGGGCATGAGCTTGGCCCCCAAGTATTTGCACAGATTTTTGAAAAATCTAGCTTTACTTGGCAAAGTTTTTTAAGTTGTTACTCATTATATTTATTACTGACTCTTAAATGAGATTCAATAGAGACTCAGTGATTTCTATGCAAGTACTTCTCTTAGAAAGATGTCATGAGTCCACGTACAATCCAGAGTTTTGAAGTGCATCAACGATTGTAGTCTTATATTGATCAGACATTGATTGGCCACCATTAGTGCACAATTAATGAATTGCGTTCATTCTAAATCATTTTCTGCCACAAATGCGTCAAAAGTATTGAACTTTATATCATTGGAGTTCACACTTCCAATTATGCTTTATCAGTGAAACATGCATATCTAATGAGAGTTTATTGCTGTCTCAATTTTAACTGTAGACCAATTTTTTTTCCTTTCATTCTAATCGGTTGATCATTGAGACCCTAACCCATGAACTAGATTCTTCGATATTTGGTGCTGTTCGTCAAAGGAATGTTTTATGATGTTTCCCGTATTTTTTCTATAATTTTTAAATATATTTACTGCAGCTGAATGAGTTGGTTCTTCGGCAATAGATAGGCCTCTTTTGAATTTTAAATGTCGTCTTGAAGGATATCAAGAAAGCATTTTTTTAACAACAGTTCTTGTTTTCTGAAAATATTCACTGCGTTTATCGTCCATGTTAGGACAGTGACTTAACAAAGTATAGTGACACTAGTTGCCTCCAGACTTTGCTAAGCTACTAATTACCCCCATATGAACAAAAAATTGAAAACTACCCATGAGAAAAGCTTATTTGAAAAAAGCAAACTCCAATTTTTTCATTGTTCAAGGATAGATGGACCTGAGACTCTTTCGAAGAATATCCCTGGCAAATTAATAAGGAACTATATTGATGAAATTGAGCCAAACAGCAGTTATAAAGACTGCTTCGATACTGCTTCATTGATTTTTTGGTGACTTTCCATGGATCGTGGGGCATTCACATGCCGTTTTTCTCATCTAACGTTTCTCATTAGTGAGCATCGTCTTCCGCTTTACAGAGCTTTTTCATACCATTAAACCAGTGATTCTCCACCTGTGGGGCGCGACCCCCTAGGAGGGCGTGAGCACACTAATGGGGGGGGGGCGCGAGCATATCCAAGAGAAAATGTTATTTAAAAAAATTTATTAAATGACTGAAAGTAAAGAATACACACACACATACAAAACAAAATACATTTCGACATATTTAATAATTAACTTATTAAATTAAAACAACTTGCTAAATTAAAAACAAATTTAATGATTATTAGTGACTTCCTTGGGCCTGTCTTTCAGAGCAAAGATTTTCGAAGGAGGGTTTAATATTAGAAATAGACACTCTCAGTTCTTTTTCTATATTTAGCTGAGATCTATATTTTGTCTTCAAAGAAGCCACCGCAGAAAATCCAGTTTCACAAAGGTAAGTTGTTGAAAATGGTAGTAGAATGCGAAATGCCCTTGTTTTTAGTGCAGAAAACTCATCATCCACTCCTGCCCAAAATTCAAAGAGTGATTTATTACTAAATTGTCTTTTGGTTTCGCCGCTTGCCGTGAAGTCTATGAAAGTTTCTTCCTCTTCGATTGAGAGTCCTTCGGGAGTATTTTGAAATGGATCCCTCACCCATTTGTAACTTGATATCAGTTTGTCGTCAGCAAGAAAATACTTTTTAAAATTCTTTGCTAGCATTGCTAAATGATTTTCAATGGTTACAAAAACAACTTTTACAAGTTGTTCTTCAACCTTGTAAGTTTTAATACAATCATTCAAATTTGCAAACATTGTTAAGTTTTCTTGCTTTAAATTTCTGCTCCACAATTCCAATTTCCTACAGAAAGCATTAATTTTATCACTCGTATCCAATATATGTCTATTTGCTCCTTACAGTTGAAGATTCAAGTTATTTAATTTCTCAAATATGTCGACCATGTAGCTCAATTTCAACACAAAAACTATCGCGAAAATTCTCAGCTCCCGGTCTGTTTTCCTCTTCTAGAAAAACGGCGATTTCTTCTCTTAATTCATAAACACGTTGCAAAAATTTCCCTCGTAATAACCATCTTGGCTCGCAATAAAATAGTAACGCTGAATGTACTGCACCCATGTCTTTACAAAGTGCGCAAAAGATTCTTGATTTCAGGGGTCTCATTTTTTATAATTTACTACGATTACAACCGTAGTTAACACAATATTCAAACCAGGACTCATTTCCTTGGAAGCTCTGTGGATCATGCAATGTGTCCAGACGCACTGTGGCGATTTTTGTTTCACAAGTGATTGAATACTTTGGAATCTTCCTGACATAGAACGAGCACCATCCGTGCATATTCCGACTCAATTTTTCCATTCTATGTTTGCCTCGTTCATAAAATCATTTAAGATAGCAAATAAAGCGAGTGCTGTTGCTTTGAAATCTATTGGTTTGCAGAAAAGTAATTCTTCTACTACTGACAGATCATCACAAAATCTAACATAGGCAATAAAATTAGCATCTTTATTACTACCTGTTGCCTCATCAAGTTGTATTGGGAGCAATTTGTAACTCAACTTCGACAAAAGCTGACACTCTACATCTTCAGCTATATCAGCAATTCGACGGACAACAGTATCATTTGAAAGAGGTATAGACTGCATTTGTTTTGCAAAATTATCTCCAAACATAATTTCTACAATATCAATCGCGGCTGGCAAAATAAGCTCTTCACCAATGGTGTGAGGTTTTTTACATCTGGCTATTTTATGTGAAACTTTGTAAGAGGCAATTAAAGCTTTTTCATTCACAGACAAAGTTTTTTTAAACAATGATTTTTGCTTTTCATATGATTTTAATTTTAATTCGAAGAATTCTCTGGGTTTGTTTACGTACTCACTATGAAGCGTTTCCAAATGTCGTTAAAGTTTATTAGGTTTCATGCTGTCTGCCGCCAACATTTTTGAGCAAATGATACACAGGGGCCTTTCTTCTTCATTTACTTCAGTACTAGTGAACCCAAAATTTAAGTATTCTTGAGAATATTTTCTTGATTTTATTTTCGGAACCACGCTCATCTGTGTACTTGTTGATGCTTGTCTATCGTCTAATGCTCGCTTACGCCCGCTTAAAAATTTATCCATGATTCTGCATAAGTCTGCTACCGTGAATATTTAATACGGTGAATTGCAATTACACGAAAATATATATAATATACACATACAGAATAGATTCAATAGCGATAGAAGGATCGACTCGAATGAGATTGTATGGAATTGAAATTGGCGTCATAGAACTTTCTCCTTCTCCCTATGAGAAAACATTTATTCACATCTGCGCACGCTCCTAGCTTAATTTTTTTCTGACCAGACAAATTCCAGACAAATCGAAACTTTTCGCGAAACAGTGAGAATGCCCGACATGGCTGGACGCAAGAGCAATAAAAAAGCATAGGATTCTTGTTTTTTCAATGCTGAGGATCGGTGTTGCAAAATGTCAATAAATTTCGGTATTCTTGGTAATTTGTAAAGTTTAAAATTAAGGATGTAGTGTAGGTTTAGCGCCAAAATAATCAAAATACATTATTATTGTATATATTTTATTGTATGCGGTGGGGAGGAGGGGCGCGATGAAAATTATGATTGAAAATCGGGCCGTGAATACTAAAAGGTTGAGAAACACTGCATTAAACTATAATGAGTCTTAAATATAAAAAACATTGTAAGTTCATTCATTTTAAATCTATCATTGTCATCAATTTTTCTGACAAGCTCAAATAGAGAATTTACTATCCACCTATCATCTAAAATTACTGTTTCATTTCTATAGGCTCAAGACATTACAACTGATATGTTAGTATTAATTTTTTAAGTTGCACTGATTTCTTGATTAATAGTTCAATAATTCATTCCTTATATATTATACACTGTGTGCTCAAAACAATTAAGTTTTATATAAAATAAAAATATGAGCGAATTTTTTTTTTTTTTTTTTTTTTTTTTTTTTTTTTTTTTTTTTTTTGCTGAAAATGAACAAAGAGAATCACAAATGCAAATTTTTTCTGATTTTCAAACTGTGGAGTATGCTAATTTTGAGTTCGACGTTAAAAAAGTCGCTTCAGCGGCAGTGAATGAAATTTGACTTTCAACTGAATGAAAGACAATGAAGACAATGATGATCGGCATTCAGTGACTGTTTTGTTTCGATGAGTACGATGTCTAAGCGAAGTCATTTAACTGATTCAGAAACTTGGACAGTTGTTGGTAGGTTAGAAGGTGACCAAACTCAAGCCGAAGTAATGCTGTAATTGGAGTGTCACAAAGTGTGATTTCCAGGATCTGGAACCGTTTTTTGGTGACTGGAGGTGCAGGCCGAGACCAGGGCAAGGTCGTAGACAGGCTACAACGCTGAAGGAAGATCGTTATTTAGTGTTAACGGCTCGTAGACGCCAAAATATGAACGCTACACTTTTCCAAAAACACCTTCACTCGGCTACTGACACCACGGTTTCAACTCAGACTGTTCGAAACCGGCTCCAGTGCGTAGGTCTGTATGCTCGCCGACCGATGATGTATGTTAAACAAACATCAAGGCATCGTCGCGACCGCAGGGTGTGGGCAACAGAGCATGTGAACTGAAGGAGGAATGAATGGAGCAATGTTCTTTTTCTGACGAGTCCATTTTTTTGTTCATCCTGATAATAGACGTATTTTCATCTGGAGTGGCAGTAGGAATAATCCGGCGTTCCTGCAGTGTCAGATTTGGTGATGGGGGAGTGATGGTGTATGGTGGCATCTCCATTGACCTCTATATCATTCGAGATGCACCTCTGACTGGTCGCCGATATAAAGATGAGATCCTCAGACCTATTGTAGTCCCTTACGCTGCAGCAATCGGAGATGACTTCATTTTAATGGACGATAACTGCAGGCTACATCATGCTGCTGGTGGAGGATTTTCTTTTCGATGAAGGAATCGTACGAATGGAATGGCCAGCGTGCTCTCCAGACATGAATCCAATAGAGATCGTTTGGGACGTTCTAGGAAGACATGTTGCTGGCCACCAATCACCCCCACAAACTCTCCAAGAACTGGGAAGAGCTCTTCTGGAAGAGTGGGACAGAATACCCCAACTCGTGATTAATGGCCTCATTGAATCCATGCCTCAAAGGTGTTCAACGTTGCTGTTGCTGGACGTCCGAGGAAACCATACCCCCTACTGAAAACTATTTCCTTTGAAGAAAACACTTTTTCTTATTCTTTTTCTCTCATATGCTCAAATTGTGTTTTTTTCCTTTTGTACACAAATGCGCAATAAAATGCAATTTTTTCTGCCAAACATGTGTAATTTATTCTCATATAACTTACTACGTTTGTACTTACCATGTATCAATCAGCTAAAAAGTTTCCCAGCCACAAGATCCATCTAAAACCACAATATCCTTTAATTGTTTTGAGCAGTATATATATATATATATATATATATATATATATATATATATATATATAAATTGCATAACTTTCATATTCCTCTGAAATTTCCAAACATTTAAAAAAATCTACCTTAATTTTTGGACATTTAATTTGAATCATTTAAAAAAGAAATATAATTTTATTAACCAGCCTTTCTGGAAGTCTCATTCAATGAAATAAGACATTGAAGATGGTAAACCGCTTGAAATGAATGCCCTTAACTTTTTTTTCGGAATAACAGCCATTTATGCTTAATGTTCGAATTTCTTTAAATAAAAATTTTAATTTATATATAGTTGAGATATAGAAATGCCAATTGTACTAGGCTTTTATAAAATTCTAGTTCAATTATTATTGCTATATTTTCTGAACTTGTTCAGCCTTATTAAAAGACAAAACATTTCCAGGTGTTTCAATAACAAAACGGTGTTTCCGTTTTTTTAGACTTTTTCATTTGATATCCTTTTTCACTCTTCAGTTATACATTTTATGGCATCTTCATTAAAATTTCCAGCTTCTAAGTTTAATCTTCCTACTATTTGAAGTATTTAACATTTCAATGACTTCTATCAACAATTACCTATTAAAAAGGACATTTCATCTAACATTTTTGTGTCAGGAAAAATGCAGCAAAGAATATCGTCAATTATATGTGAAATCTCAGAAGAAATGCGACCAAAAATATCTTAAGTCAAGTTCTAAAATTATAAAATTTCTTCCCCCCAGTAACATTAACCACAAACGTACTTTTATTGCAAGATTAAAAACAAATAATACATTTTTAAATATATACGTTTTCTTAATTTAATGAATTTCAAAATTGAAAAAAAATCCTTATTGGTAAATCTTCATCTGCTTTCTATTTTCATAACTAAATTACTTCACTTCAGGAATATTAATGCAGAATATAACATTCATAGAAGAAAGCAAAACACTTTATTTACATTTATAGCTAAAACTGACATAAATTTCTTTCAAAATGTGCTAATTCCAGCAAAATTACCTATTTATTTTAATAAAATCAGAAATATTCCAAGCCAAACTGGTACAATTTATATTATAATTCACAGCAATTTATTCCTAAACTAAATGTAATTTTAAAAAATCTAAATGTAATATTAAAAAAGTAGCTAAATATATTGTTTTAAGTTTTTCATTAATTCAAAATCGCATCTAGAATTATATAAAAATATAAAACAAAAAGAAACATACTAATTTAATACATACATCGTATGGTTTTATACATTTATTATTTTTCCTATAAAATATCTTTATTTTTATAAAGTTATTTTTAAAACTTTTAAAGTGTTCTTTAATAGGGATTAAAATAAGAGCATACTTTACCTTTATTTATTTTGAACGTATTTTTTACACATGTGAAATTAGATTTTTTTTATTCATTAATAATTATTTAATGGTGCATGAAATTTTTAAAATTTTAAACATGCAGTTTTTTGACAAAAGTATAGTTAACTCTTAAAATAGTTTCTAATTAACTAAAATATGTTCTATAAATAATTACTAAGAGATATAAAAAAATCCCTTCTTATAGAAGTATTCAAACGTATGAAAACATCTTATATCTTATATGCTTGAATATAATATATTTTACAATTTTATCGTTCCCCCCCCCCCCCCCAAAAAAAACACTTTTTAAAATAAAGTATTTCTAGAAAGTTAATAAAATTATAAATCGAATAAAAATAATTTTTACAAAGAAATAGAATAAACATTAAATAATTAGGAAACTTCCTCAGAAAGATTGTTCTTAGCCAGAGGGGGAAAAGTTTGAAAGAATGTCAAATCAAATCCTGAACTGTTCC
The DNA here is from genome assembly GCA_026290005.1 of Latrodectus geometricus. Classification (NCBI taxonomy): domain Eukaryota; kingdom Metazoa; phylum Arthropoda; class Arachnida; order Araneae; family Theridiidae; genus Latrodectus; species Latrodectus geometricus. The sequence goes on from JAPDSC010143120.1 coordinate 18,570, forward strand.
ACAAGTCAAATTGCATGCCTATGAAACATCACAGTAAGAGTGATTGATTAATGAAAATGTCTATTAATTTTGCACCATAAAGTAAAATGTGACGTCATTTATGATTTTAATATTAATTCCTAAAGCGTTTTATTGTATGCATTTTTATTTGAAATCACAATAATAATTGCTGCCCTTGTGAATGAATTTGTAGTAGCTTCTCATCCTTGTTTTTTAGTTGTCAATGGTAATTCATTTTTATGAAATTTTAAATTTTTAAGTAAATCTTTATTATGCTATTATATTCAAAACAAGATTAAAATAGTAATTTTTTTAAAAGTAAAATAACATAAATTATTAACAAAATGTTTCTTGTTAAACATAATGATATATAAATCCTAGTAAGAAAATTTATTAAGTGATAAATGTTTCAGAACGTTTCTTCAAAAAATTTTTCTGCTTCGAACAACATCCAGAAAGGCCTTAATGTTGAGTTCCAGCTGGATTAATGGATTTTATTTGAAATAGAATTGATATATTTTACTTATTGTAATTTTATGTCTTAAGCAATCAGAGAAAAAACTAGCATAAAGTTAGCATGTGAAATATTGATATGGGTTCAATATCTTGAAAGCCTCTAATTATTAAATACATAGTTGACCATACAACTTATATTCAGGAGAAACTACAAATATTTAAATTAACATAAGCATTTGTATTATATGCAAAAATGTAATAGATCAATCTAATATTCGAAAACTTTTATCGGAAAGAAATTTTCATCATTTATGCAAAATTATGCTTAGCAACGATAACTACAGGACACTTAAAAATATATTTCACATCATCAACATTCTTTTGATTTTCTTAACATTATATGAATAATCAATATATAATCAACTAAATAAATTATTATCTAAAATGTTAGATTTAATAGTTTAAAACTAGAAATCAAATAAGTAAAATTTACCTCAATGTATTTTTAAGTAACTTGTTAAAATGTATAAACATAAATTTTATTAATTTAAACAAATGTTTTATTGAACTTTGTTACTGCTATCAAAAAGTGTCCTAGAAAGTATCAGGGAAAAAGTGTAACCCTTATCAATGAAGAACTCTTTTTTTATATAGTGGCGCTGTTGTTGCATGACACTTGGCGAAGACACCCGTAAGGGAGCCAGGGTGAATGAAGTCAGAAAAAGCGTCTTCCATTTTTGAACAGAGTACTCCTATACGAGTGTGGAAGTACGACTTTGGCTCATAGATGGCATCATCATCTGGGTCTTCCTATTTAGAGATTGAAGCCAGACAAAACCCATGGCCTGGCTCTAAACACCCACAGAAGTATTAATTTGGAATGGAGGACATTACAACCCCAACATATTTTACGTGCCCCAGCCACCATTATTGAACACGACGTATCTTCGGATAAGCCGGGATTCGAACTCCCTACCTTGCATTAATAAGAACGACGCCCTAACCAACCTAAATAGTGGTGCTAATTGTACACAGTACACTTTCATTTCGTATTTAATGCCCCACCTAGTCATAGTACTATGATGAATTTTTTTTAAAAAATTATAGCTTTTCTGTTTTGTCAGAAACACTATACTTATTGCGAGATAAATACACAAAGTTTTCATTGATTCCGTTTAGAATTTGGCCTTGTCTGCGGTGGCCAAAGTCCATCCTAAGATTTTAAGTTATTGTTGAGTTCAAGAGACTGCAATAATTATCCATCTAATTTCTTTCTCTTTGTCTCTTTACAGACTGCTTAGTTATAATAATCGGGTATGAAATATTTTGCTAAAGGATATGGAGGAAATGATATTTGTTTTCTTTTTATGATCACTAGTGAGTTTGAATTCAAAATAAAGAAGAAAGAATGCTTACCTCCTAAGCACCGGCACCACTAAGTAATTGTCAATTTAAAAATCTTTCTATTTATCTTTGTTTTAATAAGTTGGGAATGGCAACAATTGAATTATTATGCTTTTATATTTACGACGTTATTTTTGCTGAGAAAGGAGAGCAAAATGGCTTTGAGTTACTTTTATGTCTATGTTGAGAATTAATAAGCATTATTATACGTCATTTATCTTTTAAGTGTTATTTGAAAAGATTAAGTTTTCATTTCTTAGAAGAAATAAAATAAACTCTTTGTGTTGTTAACAGATGTTTTCATTAGAATACTTGAATTACACTGATTGCCATCACTAAATTTCTAAAATCAAAATGGAATAATAATACTAAATCATTACAGCCTCATATCGTCCAATTAGTGAATGTAGAGACTAATGTAAATTATTTTATGTGACAAAAAATGAGTATAAAAACGAAACCTTCAGGATTCAGTGCAAGCAGCACCCACCTAGCTATTGCGTTATTTGAAACTAACTTTTCTCTCATTGAAACATTTTTAGCTTTAAACCTTCTTTTTAGCACTAATCAAAGTTGAATTTTTAGGGAATTGATATTGAAAAGAATGCATAATTACCATCCCAAATACAGCTAAAATCAAAGAGGATGTCTTCCTATTTGCAATATTTCTTCTATTTTTTGTGAAAAAAACATTTTTAGAACACGACAAAGATAACTAACTGCAGTTGAAGGGAATTTGGCAAAGGAATGTTATCATTTCTGCTTATTATTGGTTATTGTGAGGTGTAAAGAACATCCAGAAAGAGAAAAGGTACGTACACTGAGATTGGGGAATGACCTCTCCCTTACTAAGCAATAAATTAGAATGGAAGACGCTTTATATCACTTATTTTAAAAACTCTATGATCTTCTGTTTACCATCAAATGTTGTAAGAATGCATATTGCTTTTGAGTTTTTCAAGACTTCAGAAATTATAAAAATATAGCTATTGATGAAAATTATATATTAGTTAACAGACCATATTATTCCAAGTAAAAAAAAAACTATTTATTACAAATGCCCAGAAAATTGGCTGTTATATCATTACATCTCTGGCTTTACAATATCTCTGAGCAGTACATACTAACATTACAAATTCAGGGTAAGAGTCAAGATAGTTAGCGTCAAAAATCTGTTCACACAAGAACTCTAAATCTTTAATCTATACAAATACGCTGGCAGACAGTCAAGGCCTTTAGAGGTAAAGCGTTACTCAAAATGCACCACATCAATAAAAAAATAATAATGTTAGCCTCAAATTTACATCATCGTTCTAAAATCATCTTATAGAAAGCTGAACTTAGAGAACTTAGAACATTAACAATGTTCATTATGAATGAGAAAATTCATTAGAAAATACTTTATTGAGAATAATAAATCTGATAAAAAAAGTTTAATAAATTATAACTTTAGGCCTGTTTAAAAAATAAACTAGTGAAATCTTATTGAATTATCGTTCGTTATAATTCGTTGTAATGAGTTCCAGAAAACAGATAAAGGCTATTTACAGATTCTTTGATAATGCTAACAAAGGGATTATCACGGAAAAGCAAAAAAAAAAAAAAAACACTCCGGCTTGATGAAGTCGAAAGCTACCTGTATCCGTTCTAAGGACAATAACGAAAGATGCTGCTAATGTGATCAACTAACCAACACTTAAATTCAAATACAAAAAATCAGAACTTCAAAATTGCTGTAGTTCTTTCCATTGTATTGGAACACGTTTAAGATTGTGTTGTCTGGATTCTTTGGCAAAACTAAAGTAATAGTCTTTCCATTAGTAGAAGAAGCTCTTTTGATACAATTTCAGAGACTCTGCGCATGTTCGTGCTTTCAATTTCATATACTCCATAATTTGATGTAAATCCAAAGCTACAACTTAACATTGTAAAGATTGATCACTATATATGGTACACATTTAGGCGGCCTTCTCTATGCAGAGATATAGATACAAAAAATGTTTTGGAGCTCTAAAATTTTCGTAAAATCAAAAAAAGCAAAACATCAATATATTTCTAATACGTGTTTATTTGATGCATTATTATATTTTTGCTAATTCCTTAATTACTTAAAAATTACAATTTTTAGCAATTTCTTATTTCGATGCTTAATATGTCAAGTGCACTGATTAAAGATTTTTGACACAATTAATACACAAATAATTAATACTCAGTATGTTTTGCAGAATCTTTCTTGAGTAATTTACATTAACAATCATGTACGTTACAAACAAATTTCCTTGGTTTTCATCAACATTTTTGTTATAAAATTTTGCGGTTTTTGAAAATGTTTCAAATTTATGTTTTTTTAAATTTTTTGAGTAAGTTATTAATTTAAAATCAGAAATAACATTTGATATACTTTTAAAACTATTTTCTATTTATGTAACATCAATACCAATTACATTCTAGATTCATCAAATACATCAAATTCACTTCTAGATTTCTTTACTGTGTTTCATCTTCTGCGGTTTTGTAATATTCTCAAATTCGTTTTTAAAAAAATATTTTTAAGTATTCAAATTACACACACATATGATCTCTCTAGCTCTTTTGCTTCATTTAAAAACGTGTAAAATTTTAGGTTGTTTTTTTATTTTTAATGAATAAATTAAAAGGCAAGTCAAGGGTTTTGCTTGTAATAGGTAGTATCATTTTTGGGCTTAATCCAACAATTAAACATGAAATAAAGGGCATTTAATGTGCTCAGTACTTTTGGATACCACTTACATAATTTCCTATTTTTTAAGATTCAGAAAATAAGCAATCTATGTATTGAATATGGAATTTACTAAATCGTAACCTCAAAAAATTTACTAAATCGTAACTTGTTTTTAACTGACCTTTCGACTTGATCTAATTAAAAGTCTTTTCAATAGATCTGTGTGAGGGGGTGTCATTTTTTTATCTGAAATTTCATTACTCGACCAACTACATTCTAATCCACACGAAATCCGTAAAATGATGGTACTTAAGATTTCTATTAAGGGTACATCCCTCTAATCAAATTTTCTTAAAATTGTGGGAATGGTTATGAACAAGAAAAATCATAAATAATAGCACTTAAAAATACTCAGAGAAAAAAACACAACGATTGTATTATTTTCATTTTTTAAAACTACTATATGAAATTCAGATATTTTTCAGATATTAGAAAGTAGGGATTCTAGGGAATTTCCAATCAATTTGTTGTCGGAAATCAAGAAATTGTTTGAAGGTAGTCAAAATTCAGAGATTTACAATAATAGTATTTATGATAAAAACTTCTTTTTATCATACTGACAACGATAAAAATGGTCAAATTTTCATGTGGGAAAACCCCCTATTTAATTTTGTGCCCCCTTCAATCATTGGGCTACGTTGTATGGCATCTAACTACAAAATTGCCAGTCTCATATTAAAAAGATACAAGTAATTGTCTGTTCTGAAAATATAAAAATTCAACAAAAAAAATATTAGAGACGACTTAAAGAATTATAATATCAATGAAAATCTATCATGAGATTCTAACTCATTGTTCGATAACATCAGAACCAACCCAAAGAGAAAACACATTAATAATCACTGCATCCTAAGCCACTGATTTAAGGCGCGCAGTATATTATAATAATTTTAAAATGAATTAAACATTATTTACTATGATGAACACAAAAAAGACCAGAAATATTACAGAAAAATTTATTTGGAAATGACAATCTATACAAATACCAAATGATTTAAAGTATGTCCATTTGTGACGTGAGAATGACGAGAAAATCAGTAGTTAGAATAGCCTTTATTGTTAAACGGCATAAAATGGCTTTGAATATAGCTTTGAAGTATAACAGTCCATGTGGCATTGTCAAAGCCTTTGGGAAGATCTCTTTCGCATGTTAAAAGATCCTTTCTATTTATTTTGTTACTATGATCACTGGTTAAATGCTGAGAGATTTTTCAAATTTTCATTTTTTAAATTTGTGTAAATAACGTATGACTTACTTATCTAACTATTTTATTTGAAATCATTCAAATAAATTTCTATTAATACCACCACGTGCACACACACACACACACACACACATATATATATATATATATATATATATATATATATATATATATATATATATATATATATTTATATATATATATATATATATATGTATATATATATATATATATATAATTATGTATTTAATTGTTCATTTTGTAAAATAATAGGAGATTTGAGGATTTTCAAACATTTAGTTTCTGTTTCATAGAAAATATTCAACAATTTATCAATTTATCAACATGATTCATAAGCTAGCTTTTAAGCTCAGTTATAGCAATTTTTAAATGCGGTTAGCATTATAAATATATAGTAAATGAGTGATTGTATTATTAAAAAGGACTTTCAAAATTGTCATATTATAGTTGAAAGTTTAAGTACTTGCATTGTATGAACATCGCGCAGTTCCGTAAAAGATTCATCATTATAAATTCATCTTTAGCTAACATACTTAAAAAGAGATAGAACACAAAAGAAAATCCGGAAATGTCGTGCTAGTAATTACTTCCTGCCCTTAAGTTCGAAAAGGAACTGAACGGTCCAACTGGAATCTGGGGAGAGTGAGCAGGTTTTTATCTTCTATTCTCCGACATCGGTTACTAAATGATGTATGGGGGATCATAGTAAAAAGATAAATGGCTCTTTATCAATACTTTACCTCGCTTTGTTCATTATTTTTTTTTTATTTTGAAAGGAATTATTAATAATTATGTAAATGAATGGTGCAATTAAAGTATAACTTTCTCTCTTAAATATTTTTCCGAGTTTTCTCCTCAGATTTTTAATAAATAAATCAGAGAATATTTCAGATATATCGTATATATTTTGTATTATATTTTAAGAGAATCGTTGGAACAGAGAATTTGAATATCATAAGAAAACAAAGATATTTTGAAAAAACCTTATAACATACATTTATATTAATTTAATTACAAAAATAAAAGAATATCTTAACAAGTATTTTTAACATTCATCGTATTATGCGACTTCTGTAATTATAAATGTAACAAACATTTAATTAATTATATTGATAAATTGATTTAGTTCGAAATATTTTCATTCAATTACTTTTTATATTCTCTTATTAAAAACTTTATTTAACTTATTTAACATTTAACTTTTCAGGAAAACTTTTATGGAAAATTTACACTATCAAAAAAGAAAGTCTTAGTTTTATATATATATATATATATATATATATATATATATATATATATATATATATAAACTTTACACTGTAAGTAAACAGTGTTAGACTAATTGAGCACAAGTGATTTCAAATTATATCAGTTTCATTGATAAGTTCTAAAATTTTCTATTTAGTAAGCACTTTCATAATATCCCCAATTTATCGGATTCAATGCTTCTCTGAACAGCAGTTGTTGCAAGGTTGAGCTGCTAGAATCTTAAAGAGTACTTTGTTTTTTCGAATTTTATTTATCTAAACAGTACATTGGTAATGTATTCTATTCGAGCAATATTTGTTATGGACCTTGACCAATCTTCTGTTTTGAAACCTAAGATGTCACCCATATGCCCTTTATAAGCAATACAATTCTTAGCTATACGACTTCTGTAAATATTTTTATTAGAATATAATATTCTTCTATAACCTACTTCGTCATCCAATCGTGTTTCAACAGAGCATGTTGGGACTTCTCAAAGGAAACCCTAAGTATCATAAACTAATTTATCAGTATCTACATCTATGAGATAATCTTCCGCAAAAGAATGGCAGTGATCTTATTAGTTCCATCAGTTTAAATGAATGACTGTGTGACTTTACAACCTATAGGAATTAATCTTTTTTTTTTTTCCATTTTTTTTTTTTTTTTTGCTACTTTAAGTTTTTTTTTCTTTTTGCAGGTACTATACACATGTCAATATATATATATATATATATATATATATATATATATATATACGAGGGCCACTCTGAAATTTTTGAGATACAACTAGGTTTTTAAAATTATACTTACAAAATTTTAAGTGTGTTCAAAGTAGTCTCCTCCAGGATAAATGCACTTTTATAGACGAATTTTCCACAGATTAAATGCCTCAAGCCATTCATTTCTTGGAATAGCTGAAAAAAATGCATTTATAGCCACATCAATCTCTTCTTCTGAATGAAAACGACGTCCACGTAAATTCTTTTTTAGATTAAACAATAACCAAAAGTTGCCCATAGCTAGATCAGGTGAATACGGAGGATGTTCGATCACTTTAGTTTGTTTTTGTTTAAGAAACTCAACTGTTGATCCGGCTGTATGTGAAGGTGCATTTAGTGGTATACCAGTTTGCTGTTACAGTCTTTTGTCCTTCCAACTTGATGGCTTTGACCAATCCAGTACTTCTAAAGAAAACGGCATACATCACTTTTTTCAGGGCGCGTTGTTTTTTCACCATTGTCGGCGTGGGATCCTCTTCAAAGACACATACTTTGCTTTCTTGACATGTTGGAACGTCAAAAAACGGTATGTACGTTTCATCACCTGTTACAGTTTTAGAAATGATGCGGTGGCCACCATCATTTAGCAATTTAAGAGATTCTTTACTGATTCTGACACGCTCCTCTTTTTGATGCTCAGTTAGATTATGGGGAACCCAACTGCAAACTACTTATTTCATATGTAATTCTTCATGAATGATTTTGTGTATGTCTGCGGATTCAATGTTAAGTTCCTTCTGTATCATTTGATAAGTACAGCGATTATCATCCATTACCAGCGATTATCATCCTTCCTGTGTGTTCTTCATCCTGAAGAAAATTGCGACCTCTTCTAAATTCTCTAAGCCATCTGAATACAGAAGCACGAGCTGGAGATTCATCACCAAATGCTAATTGCAATCGTTGAACGCATTCTTTTTGATTTAATCCTGCTTCAAATTCGTAGAAAATCATAGCGCGAAAATGTTCTCGCGTCAACTCCATTTTATCTTCTGTTTAAACGCTAAACAAGTAGAAGTAAGTCAGTAAAAAATCGTCTTCTGTGTTAAAATACTTTGTATTTTAAAATTAAACCATTATTTTTATTTTGTAAATTCTCGTCTGCGCGTATCTAAAAAATTTCCCAGTAAGCCTCGTATATATATATATATATATATATATATATATATATATATATATTTTTTTTTTTAAATTATAAAACATATTCATTCATTGTGATACCTATCATATATTTTTTTAAGATTGTAAATGCAAAAACTGCTGGGAAATAAATTAAATTTCATATCTTTCTTTTAAACAAAAGGTATTTTAAGCTTTCTTATGTCTTGTTAACTTCTTTAAAATGATTCATGATCGCCATCAAAATGTTATTCTAGTGCCATAGCATTCATCTCCTTCAATTTTTTCAAATATCCTATTTCAGTACATGACATAAGCAGTTTATAAAAAGAAGATCAATTTAGGCAAAATTTTGTTTTTGCTAATTATTATGTTTTTGTTATTATGTAATAATTTTGTTTTTGCTAATTACTATAAATTTTTTAATAATTTTTTTCTTTTTTTTTTTTTTTTTTTAAGTACTGAGGGAAAGTAATTATTTTAAG
>JAPDSC010143127.1:15253-40752 GCA_026290005.1 Latrodectus geometricus
AAATGTAATAGGCAATCATACCAGTGCAAAAGCAGCTATTGTGTGAAATACCGATATAAATTAAGTAAGATTTATTTAATCGATAAAGATAAAACAAAGAAGAAACTTTACAATTTAATTTCAATAAGACAAAATCAGGAAAAAAATGAAGAAAAACAATGTAATAAAATATAATTAAGGAAAGAGCATAGGGACCACGTCTTCTTCATCAGGAGGGAGATGGTCAGCTATGCAAAATAGACACCCTTTTCTGCTTTTTCTTTAATTATATTATATTACATTGTTTTTCTTCATTTTTTTCCTGATTTCGTCTTATTGAAATTAAATTGTATAGTTTCTTATTTTTTTTATCTTTACGATTAAATGTATCTTACTAATTCTTACTTTTTTCAATATTTGAAAAAATTATATTTTGCAGCGGATACCTCCAATTGGAATTGTGTTTGAACTCATAAAAAGAAACTCCAACTTCATCATTTAAGAATTTCACTTCAATTGGGAATTTACAATCTCTCACATCTCATTCGATTTTTGTTTCAGCTGATCTACATCTCAGATCTCATTTAGAATTGCAATAGCATAATAAGTTCAGTATTTATTTGCTCAAGTTACAATTCTTTCAGGAAAGCAATGTATATATTTTCCACGATAAACTACTGCTTGCAAAAGCTGGTGAGTTTGTACCTTTAGTATGTGTATAATTTTGTGGAGGATACATTTTGCAATAAATTGAAATATTTTAATTTAAATTTAAAATAAATTGAAACCGATTTAATTTTAAAATTTTATTTATTATTTTTATCTAATAAATTAACAGCATAGATTATGAATTATTTGTTTTATACCATTAAATATTAATTTTTGCATAAACACTTTAAAAGAGAAAGAAACAGATTTGTATATTATGTTTAATACCCCTATTTAATGTAAAAACTTTTTACAATTTATTTTTGTATAAAACAATTTCTAAAAAATAACAATTCTTTTTTTATTTATATTTCAAATATATGTTTGTTGCTTGAAAATTTTTTAATCTTAAATGTTATTTACTATATATTTTAATTTTCAATTGAAATATTAAAAGTAAATTGCATGGAATAATTTCTATTTTAATTCTTAGCACCTATATTATTAGTTAGAAAAACATTATTGAATGAAATATAAAGGTATTTTGGATGAACAAATTTGAAATACTATTTTTAGTACATTATCCTTTGGGTATTCAATTATGTTAATTTCAAAGAAAGTATTAATAAATGTGCTGGAAACATTTAATTGATAAGAATATAAAGATAATGTATTACTTTAATTTACTCTTAAGCGAAAATGCCTTTTTAAGATCTTTCCTTTCAAAGAAACTCTTTACTTACAATAAGAATTAAAAGTTATTATCAAAAGGCAACTCGTGATATTGAATGGAAAATTAATTTGAAATCTGAATAATATTTAAAAGTAATTAGACGTTTTGATATGTATTCAGCATAAATATTTTCTTCTGTTTCATTGAACGTTTTAAATTAAGGATATTTTATTACTCTTAATTTATCGTTTAACATTCTGATAATATTATTGAAATCTCTTCTCTTTATAATGATGCTCTAATGATTTATATATTTATTCACTATAAATGTTTAGGAATGTTTTTGAAATAATGACATTCATATATTTTTAAAAAGTCATTAATTTCTCCTAATTATTATCTTCTTCTTATTATTATTTGCATCGTTTATTCTCTATAATAAGTCTATTCGTTTGTAAATTTCAGATGAATGCATATCTAAAATTGTTTTCGAAAATTTGAATAAATTAAGTATGGAAAATCATAAATTGCTTTTTAAGAGAAATAGAATACTAGAATGTTTTCCTAAAAATATTTTACAATTACTAATGAGATTTCTGAAACGTCTGATATGTTAAAACGCGAAGAGAAGAAATTACCACCGTGAACACATATACTAATGATCATTAAACTTGAAAAAAATTGTCACGACATGAAAATATGACTCAGTAAAAGAGATAATAAAGCATTTGTACCTAAATATGAGACTGAGATTTCTAAATGAGGACTAGATTTGGAATTACTAATTCCATAATAAGAACTTTCAAGTATAATACAAATTTATAATATTTATATTTCTTAAATAAGAAAATATATAAAGGATTATATTTAATTAGTATAGGAATTGCTTATTTTAGTCTTAAAATGATTAGCTTAAATCAAAACAAGTTATTTATTCTGATTTAATAGTAATATCTAATATCTCATAAATTTTAAAAGACGTTTATAATTTAAATATTTATGTTACTTTAAAAATTTTTGATGATTCTAAATAGATATTGGCTTAAACTAATTAATATATTTTGAATTAAATAAGAAAATTTAGTTTTGTATTTATATTAAATTGAAATTTATGTACCCAAACTTTTTGATGAGTTATTTACAAATGTTTTATGAAATAAATTGTAATATATATTCTCAAATTAAATCTCTGAAGACAATTATTTATCATATATTCTTATAATTAATCAATTAGTAAGGAAATTTATTTAAACATTATATATTTATAGCTATAAGTTAATTCAAAGGGCAAATTAGAAATTCATAATTTTGCCATTAACAGATTTCTGAAGAAAACAAATTGGAATCAGACAGCCTTGATAGAAACTAATTTTAATTTTTTAATTAAAAATTTTAATTCTCTTTAACAAAAATATATATATTAATAAGCCAAATCTTCATACAGGCCCAAAACTTTTTAAGAAATCCTAATTTCGTAAAAAAGAATTGAATTTAGGATATAGAATTAGATTAGGTTATGTGTAACTTACTTTTGCGATTAAAGGCAAACATGTATTTTTCAATTCCTTTAAAAAACTCAAATTTGCATATTTTGAATATTATTGTATTCTCTTATATAAACGTTTAATTTAATGTCCCTGAAGAATAAAAGTTTTTATTTTTATCCAAAACGAAGAAAAATGTAAATGAAAAAACAAATCTAAGGAATTTTATTTTTTAAAGTTATTGTTTATTAGCCCATGACTAAGTTATATACTGTGATCATTTGCTTCGTTTTTAATAGAAACAATTCTTTTACAAACTATGTATAAAGGATGAATTTGGGAATTTCCTACTTTCTTGCAGATATCATAATCAAACGATGAAAAAAACTTATATATGTATATATTAAACCCAAATGGGAATAGAAATATTTGGTATTTGATTCGGAAATCTTGATGTTATCACTTCTATTCTAAAAATACCGTGTTTACTTCTTCTACTTGGTTATCATTTTCCCAAAGGCATTTTTGAAACTTTGATATCATTTTTCTTTTCCAATTTTGAAGTTAAGCAAAACAGTTGAATAGCTTTGATTTCGTTAACTGTTTTATTTTCCTAGTTCCAATTTATTTTATTAAATTCGATTTTTGGCATCGACGAAACTATATAATGAAGCTGAGGAAAATAGCGATAACGATTTGGGAACAAAATGTTTACATTTATTTAAGACAATATTTTTCTTTTTTAACCCTGTGGTGTATAACGTGTATTCTCTTGTGTGCATTTTTATATCAAAAATATTTGTTTTCATAAACAAAATAAATTTTATTCTATAGTATGAATTACCTCACTCAATTCAAGTGATAAAATATTATATTTATGGTTGCATTTTACTAAAGTCTTAAGAAACTTGCAGCTGATAAAATTTTCAGTTTCGTTGATTTCTTATCAAAATGGAAATAAATGCAAATATCGGAATGAATTTTATGAAAGATATTGTGACAAAAGTTTTCTAAAAAATTAAGTTACCGTTTGTACTTTAAATTGCAAAATTAATTTTCTCAGTATATCACCAAGAAAAATGTTAATAAATCACTTTATACACACTCTTTTATCAAATAAACGACTGATTATAAAACTGGTAGCAAATGCTTTGATTACAAGCAATATTATATATTATAAAATTCACTGAAATTTTTGAAAGGCATGATTGCCTTTTTGATGTTGATCTAGCACTATGTATGTGTATCTTTCACATTAGTTTTTTAAAAATATGGCTTTCAATTCAAAAAATCGTGAGTTCGATTGTCACCTCGAGCGTGAATGATTGTAATAGATTGGAATCTACCTTAAACCGCATATTCCAAAGTAAAGAAAAATATTCAGAAAGGATTATAGGCAAAAAAAAGCAAATCAAAGTGCAAATCTTATTTAATATTTTTTTGGAAACATTAGCTATCGAAATGCTTGAAAATTGTTTAAATAAAACGCTTGAAAATTATCTTTTAAATAATGAAAATTTAGAATAATTTTTTAAAATAAATCTATCGTTAATTATGAGAAAATTAAGCAATAAGATATGATTAAGGGATATAATTCCTTGATAATAAACAAGAATTTCGGAAACTATAAAAATATTTCAGACTTAAAATGGTTTCAGATTAAAGCAGCTGCAATTTCTTACTTGCAGGCTTCCTATAAATTATATACCATATTTTGGGTGCTATTTAAAATTTGAATGGCAGCATATAATTCAGTTTTATATAGTATTGCAATATAATTAATTAGAAAAAGTGTTATTATTATTCTGTTTCACATGACGAGACAGACAATGCTTTATGCCTTCTATGTTCTTTCGCAGTTTTTATGAATGCATTAATATGAGGGAAATATTTTAAGGATATATTTAAATGCAAAATTATTCTTATTTTTTTTTAACATTGTATATTATTAATATATTAGAAAGTTTGATAAAATCCATTTAGTTTATAATGAAACTTATCATTTATAAATGAATGGAAATAAAGATAATGGGAATTTTATTTAACTGCAATTAAATAAATTTTTGCTTTTACATTTCCTATGATGAAATTGAAGTTGTTGATCAAATTTATAATATTTTCACATAACTGTAATAATAAATTTTATTCAATATAGAAGAAATATTTTGTACAACTTGAAAATACTTAGAGATTTCAAAACTTTAGAGCATTTTTACAATTGTTATTAAGAAATATGAAAAAAAAAAAATTATTTCGCATTTTATTTATAATTGCAAAGATGTGTTTAGGAGAAAGAAAACTTTGCTTAATAATTTTAATCTTGATATAATACATACATGAGTAAAATGATAAAGTTTTGAAACCTTAATACGGTTCTAATTTATTTCTTAATGCTATTACTTTGAAATAATGTGTGAACTTATTCAGTTTAATTATTATGGTTTCTTCCATGGGACCAAAATATTTTATCAAATATTCTTTTTATTGACTGTTCTTTATTATATAGTTTCTTATATTATATAGTTATTATACAATTTATTATATAGTTTCAATGAATTTTAAAATCAGATGTTGGGGAATAATTATGTCAATAAAGATAATCTTGAATCACTTTTGGTATATCTTTGTTATCTTTTTTATGAAATCAGATATATTGTTTTGTTTTATTAATATATGTTAGTATAGAATAAAAAATGAGATTGAGATAAGGCAAAAATGATTTAAAAAGAAATTTTGCAAATGATAATTGTTATCAGGAAATTAAAATTAACTTCACTTCATTTTAAAGTAGCCTATACACGTATACTCATACTGATTGAAAAATCAGAATAATTTATCTTGCACCTCAATGTTCTTAGAAAATTATCTAAATTTTTTTTAGGAAATTAACATTTATTTTAAACTTTATCATGATTCATTATGTGAAACAAAATACTTTTTATGCAAAATCTTGATAAAATTAATAAACGTGTTATTCTATTCGAAAACCTAATTCCAGGAAAAATAGCGATTTTTTTGTATCAAATTAAAGTAACAAATTATTTCATTGAATAGACTTTCGCTAATTATATTATAATTTAATAACAATATAAATACATTTATACATAAAGGATATGTATATATGCTCATATATATACATATATAAATATATTATGTGTATATACATATTCTTTATACGCATTCTTAAATACTTCTTTAACATTAAAAACAGAAATAAATAAATCTTCATTTTTTGTTTCTGTTTTTAGAAATTAATATAAATCGTAATAGTTATATTTATCCTAATCTATATTCTGTTGTATAGAGCGCAAGAAATTACTAATGACGTGGATTTCTAAATGTAATAATTTTATTTTAATGATATTGAAGCCCTTAAATTTCCGAAATAATCATTTCAATATTTTTCATTCTCATTTCTTGGTTGAGCTACCAGAAATTAAGAGGAGCTTTATTGAGTTGAGATGTATGGGTGTTTGTGTTGCGGGATACTATATATAATAAGCATTAAGGTAATGGTGCCATAAAGATAAAGAAGATATAAAAGATTAGAAAAATGGGCATAAAAAATGAAAATAGATATTAAAAAGAGAAAATACAGCTATGCTGCAGCAAAAAGTTGTGTTCAAGGGCTTACATTATAAGTTGATGCTACTATTTGTAATGTTCTAGTTTAATGACTACTTTTAAAAGAAATTTTCTCATTTTAAAAACATATTATGAAAGAAATTTCAATCTCATTTTAAAATCATAATTTTCGAGAAATTTATTGAAGAAAAAGTTTCTTATGCAAAAACAATCAAATCAAAAAAAAAAAAAAAAATTCAAATGGAATATATTATTGAAAAATAACATTAAATATTAAGTTAAGATTTCATAATATTTTGAATGAAATTGTGGAAAAATAAGTAAATGAATTTAGAATTCTTTTTGTTGAAAAAAATTATATTATTTCTAAAGTTTAAGAAAGCAGAACAAATTGAATAAATATATTTAAATGATTAATCAAAAAATTGAATTTATTTATTTGTTTAAAATATAATTGTCAAAAATAAAAGTGATGCTTGGTTTAATTGTCAGACCTTAGTATTAATAGATATATGAATTTCAGGTATTTTTTTAATTATTTCTTGTATCTTTATAATTAAAATCTCTTGTAAAATATCCGATATTTATTACAATATATGAAAAATCGAAAATAGTTTCAAAAATCAAATTCATGTTTATCAGGAAAGCAAAGAAAAGACACAGAATTTTCTAATAGGTAAAAAATATTTGGTTTTTACAGAATAAATCTTTTACAAATGCATATAATTTGGCATACAATATAAGCATTTGAAAGTATTTAAACTTTAAAAATTTGTAATTATAGAATGATTATTCTTAAAAAATTACAGAAACAGTTGTTTTCTATTTAGTTTTCTATAATTTCACAAGGAAATTAACACTATCAGTTCACGTTTTCTTCACAATATTAATTTCAAAAGTTTAACAATATTTAATAAATGAAATTTTTAATGTAAACTTTTTTTTAGAATTATAATATATATTCAAAAGCATTTGGAGCTCATAAACCAAAAGATTTAATTTGAAAAAATCATGAAAGAGAATATTATTAATTATTTTTATTTGTATATTTTTTTAAACAAAGTTTAATGTTTCCATGAAATATTGTGCTTCTCCAAACATTAAATTATTATCGTAAAATATAATAATTTTAACATTGAAAAGTTTTAAATTTTTTGCCTTTTTCATATTATAATCCTTTATTAATTTTCCATTCGTTGCCTGATTGTTTAAAGTTTTGAAAAAATTAAATTGGATATTATATAACGATTTTATGAGTAAAAGAAAAACTTATAATAATCCTTCAAAACAAGATTTTGAAATAAAAAGTAACTTTTTAACAAAATGTATGAGAATTCTTCTATACAATAATTTACTTTGAAATTACATTGTCTCAGACAAAAATTTAATTTAAAAATAACATAATTTCAGAAAGAGTTTAATATTTACTATATGAACATGTATGGAATTAAAAATATTTTCAGAACTATCCGAAATATTTTCTTAAAGAAAAGAATGATTTTTTACGAATATGAACGTGAATTATTCTATTAAACGGAGTACATTGTATTTTAGTTTCCTAAAGAAAGTTTTATAAATTCGTTAATTGAATATCATTCAGTTTAATTAAAATATTCAGAAGTATTTTCTATTTAGCATGTATTGAATTTGTTTCTATGATAATGAATAAAATACATTAAAAATGATAATTTATTTTTAATTCTCTTTAAACTTTCTGATTTTTAAATAAGTTTTACCTATTTTAATGGCCATAATTAAAGTTTACAACAACTGAGGTAACATAGTAATTTAAGTGCCTTAATTAATTTTATAAATAGTTGTTATACAATTCTTTTCAATGTAATAAGTACAATTTTATAGTTTTTATCACTTTTAATTTTACGTGATGAACCCAATTAAAAGTAAATTGGAAATTGATATTTCTAGAGCCATTTTGGAAAAATGTCATTAGAATTTTAATAATTATCATGTATTCTTTGTTCATGTTTTAAGTAAATTGCTTGCATTTTAACTTTTCAGCAAGCGATGAAGAAAGTAATTAAAAAATAAATATTATAATTCTATGATTGAGAAATAAAAAGTTATATAGAGTATAAGATTTATAAGAAATATGGTGTGCATACCCATTACGTGCATTATATTACCTTTTATTACATTAATATGCTTAAAACTTGTTTTCTAACTTCTAACCCAGATCTAAAAAGTTTCTGAAATGATTACTTTGCATTTTATGTTATCCTTTTGAAGTTTATCATGATAAATGTATTTCTTTTTTAAATGAATATCCATAAATAAGCTTACATGTATTAAATTCAAGGAAAAATTGAACTAAATTTGAAAGGTTTTCCAAATATGGAAAAACTAAGTTTTACATTCATCAAAAATCACAAACTATATTTGGTCCTTCATTCACAGTAAAAAGAAGCTGAAATATATGATAAACGAAAATAATAATCTAATATTTAGCTTAATAAGGGATATGGCATTCAATAGAAAAAATATTTTTTAACATTAAAACAATTTTTAGCTTAAACTAACTAAATTATAACAAGAATCTTATTATTCCTTGATTTTAAAATTAATTCCTTGAATGTGAAAATTGCTTAAATACATTTTTATTGAAATTTGCCATGTCTGAAAAGTTTATCAGCAGATGATAAATATTTAAAGTCTGTCTAGTGAATTTTATGAACGTATGATTATACTTATTGTGTCAAATTTAGTTGGTAAACATTAAGGTATGTGAAAATAAAAGTAAAAATGAAAATTAAATTCCAAAATATTTTTACAGAATTTTGAAAACTTTATCCTGATATAAAGCTGACATATTATAAAAAATAATTTTATCATTCATTATCCTATTCTTAAATGAAAATAAAAATTTATAAATTATGCTCAACCGTTTTGGAAATCTATAATAGCATTTTATATTGAGTACAAATTATGACTAGATCAGATATTTATTTAAAAGCTTATCAGCATTTAATAGTATAAGCAGACAAAAGTGTTTTTGTCCGTGAAAAGGTAGTAATTAAATTCAAACTAGGAAATTAGAAAAACTAGAATATGTAGTTTAAACTATTTAAAAAATAACATTATTAATGCTTGCTTATTTCACGCTATATATGTATTTAACTAATCAGAAATCATTTCGCAGTTTTATAAATTTCATGTAAATATTTGTTCACAGTTTCATATATTTAATATGCGAATTTTTATAAGTTTATAAATATATTTTTTTGAATCATTGTAAAATAAACTTTAATGTACACAGGTAAAATAAACAAGGTTCTTTTATTTGAAGTTAATTAGGTTATGCTAACGGTAATTTCTCTTGACTGATAGATTATTCTTAATGATATTTTTAATAAGAGAAATTAAAATGATAATGTGGCTAAATTAAAAAAGAAAATTCTAAAATATGAAAATTCTTATAATTGTGCACTGAAACTATTTAAAAGCTTTTTAATCACTTATAATGAAAAATCTCTCTAACAGCATTGTGCGGAGTCGCGTTAATTAAAGACAAAAGCGCTTGTAATAAAAAAATACTTTTATTACTGTATGTTCTCGCAGCGTTCGAGCATTAGACACACTGAAAAACTTACAAGAAAAAGATTGTCAAATATGGCATGATTATTAAGTCCGCCAAAGAAGGTTGTCCTTAGCCAAGAGTATATATTACAAATATGAAACAAACATGTTATACCATTTTCTAAATTTTTTATATTTTTTTATCAAATAAAAAAACATGAAATTTAAGACACATCATAAAAAACATTGAAATGCAAAAAATGTTTTTCATTGATGAGTTAAACAGTTAGGCAAATTTTGATGTAAAAATAAATTATAAATTGGTTGAATAATGATAAAAAATATAAATTATATAATTTAATAGTGACATAGCTGCAACGTTTTTTCCCCATTGCCAAACTACTTTTGAAAAATATTAAAACACATCAATATTATTGTCATATTTTTTTTATCACTATTGTGATTTTTATGCTAACCATAAGCATTTAAAACGCAGTTCTTTTAAACATAAAATTTAATTAAAAATACTTTTGTGATATATAAATATGGGGATTGCATGTTATTTATGAATGTATCATATTTATGAAGCTTATTATAAAATTTAATATTTTAAAATTACATAGTTATTATTTTAACATTATCTGAAATTTGCTTTGTACAGCAGCAGTATAAAACATTATATTATATATTTTGAAATATAAATTTATTTAGTATATTGTAATCTATAAGTTCCAAGTATAGAATGATTTATCATGAATAACTAACTAACTAATTGTTTTACAACATAATATACATATTAAATTTATACATAATAAAATATTTTGAATTATTATCAAAACTTTGGATTCAGAATTTTGTGATATTATATTTACAATTGTATTTCATGTTTATATTTTATTTAAATTTCATGTTAAAAATTTAAAATAATTAACAAATATTTGCACAAATTATGAACTAATATTAAATATTATTTATTTAAAAGTTAGAAATAGAAATTCTTATGTAATATTTGACTTTTGAGGGAATATACTTTTCATACCTTTTTAATTTTATGATAACAAAAATTTTAATTTTTAAAATCATTAATCTTTTTATTAACAAAGTATTTAAATAAAATCATTTATCAAAAAAAAATGATGCATTTCTAAATTTCTGTCTCTTGGTTACAGGACTTACAAATAGAATATTTGTAAATTACAAAAACCTATCTGAAATAATACGTTTTAGTTGTAATTATATTTATTGTATAAGGTATAATAATAATGTAAAAAATAATATCATCATCGCCACTCAACCTGTCTAGTGGTTAGCGTAACTGACTACGGATGGGGAGGACCTGGGTTCGAATCCCGGCTCGGGCATTGATATACTTTCTCTTCCTATGTGTTTTCTGTCCTTTCCTCTAGATGATGGATGAATGTGTTCCACGCTGTAAACGGGTTTGTAGTGGTGTGACGTGGGTAGTGCTACTCTCCTCCGTGACTTGGTTCACAGGTGCGCACTGGGTAATGATAAATGAATATTAGTTTCCGGCCTTGTTGTGGCAAAAAAAGGGTTAATCACGCAAGTACCCGCCATCGGAAACAAATAATACCATCATTATGTAACAAGGTATAATAAACATAAATTAAAAAATAATGCGCGTGAAAATGATATCTTGTTATGCATTAACAATTCAAAATAATTTGGGAAATTATTAATTTCTTTTACAAAAACAAAATGATAAGTTCATGCAATTTTTTTATTTCTAATGGCGGGCACCCTTGAGCAAGTAAGTATATTAGCCTATTTGCCGCAACAAGGACGGAAACTGCTACTCATTTTATCGTTACCCGGTGAGCACCTGTAAACCAAGTCACGGATTTACAAGTAGCATCGCGCACGCCACACCACCACAAACTCGTTTATAGGATGGGCCACATTCATCCATCATCTGAGGAAATGATAAGAAACACACAGAGAGAGAAAGAGAAACTACATCCATGCCTGAGCCGGGATTCGAACCCAGGTCCTTCCCATCCGCAGTCAGTTACGCTAATTAGGACAAGTTGGACGGCTCATACAATTACTAAATCATTAAAAACCTCAAACGAAATTTAAAAGATATGTATAGAAAAATCCATTGAAAATTTTTTTTCTTACAAAATGGCATCTGATCTAAAGATTGATACGAGTTAATTTTTTTTCATAAGATTTTATTAAATGATGTATTTTATCTAAATATCTAAGTATATATACATGGGTGCATAAAACAGTTTTGCTTTCTCTCACTTTATTTCAGCTATTAAAATATTCTCTTCCATGACATGAATTGAATTTCCATGCCTTTATTGTTAAAATAACATACAATATAACTTCATGTTATACGGTAACTTTAATAGCAGCATAAAATAATGACTACTTGATAAGTTCTAAGGAAACTATTCCTTAACACGAATATTAAACATTTTCCTTTGATAGAAGCCACTGTAGATTCTAATAATTAATTCTGCTGCAAGGATGGCTATTTCAGCTCACTGAGAGGGAAATGTCTTGTTCTGACAACACAATGCAAATGTAAACCTCGTTAATGAGTTTCATGGTTAGCATCTTTAAAAAGTAATTTATAACGAAGAAATTATATTGATACATAAATTATTCCACGTATATAAGTGGGCATTTTCCCCTTTTACAAATCTAGTATATTACATATTAATATAAGAGAATTACAATGTATTAAATCCCAAGCTTTATTCATTTAAAAAAAATATGTGTTTTTGAGTAAATAGCATATCCAAGCTTATTTTAAATGTTGTACAGCAAATTGTTAATGGTATTATTAATTAAAATTGTAAATTTTTAAATTAAATTTTTAGTTATAAATGAAATTGTAATATTGGTTAATAAACTTTTACTGAATTTTAAGCCTATTTTTCATAAATAATAAGTTTTGAATTTAATTTATACTAATATTGTATTATATATAATTTATTTACTATAACTATTTGTAATTTAATTATTATAAATGTATATAATATAATTATATTTATAAATATGTATGATTAAATATGTATAATTTATACTAATATATAATATATGAATTTAATTTATACTAATATGTTAGAAATCTGACCATAACTAATAAGTTATAAAATATAATACTTGATTTTAAAACTTAATAAGTTTCATAAAGTTTTTGTACTTGAACATGTATGTTGAATCAATGTTAACTTTTTTTTTCAAAAATAGTAGAAATAGATATTATATATACTGTTTTAGGGAAAAAGTATATTTATTATCCATGTATTAAGTATATTTATATCAAATGTATTAAAACATACCTAATAAAACATAAAAATGTATTTTTTATAATAAAACTTTCATACGAGGCTATTCAAATTGCTTCACGATATTTTTAGAATTATCTATGATATTTGCTTTTCAACCAGTTACAGAATTTGTTAGAACAGGTTATCACAAAAACCTGATCATAAAAAGCTAAACTTACAAGTTTCTAAAAGAATTAATCTCAGTTATTGTTTAGTTTTCATGTAATATTGAATTATAGAAATGGTTGAAGTTATTATGCAAATCAGTTTTATTTATTTTTGAATGAAACACCAAACCCGTCCTCCATGACAATTTTGTTCTCTTGCTGGTTTTTCTGGTCCTATATAAAATATTTTTAACTACATATCATCAGACATTAATATCAAAAAAACTATGCAGTTCATTTTACTTACTTTAATATATTTTATTATATCAGATTGTGTATAATAGATACTTTATATTTCAAAACTACATATAAAACTCAAATAATATTTTAGAATATGTTCCAAATTCTCTCCAAGATATTTTCCTTACGAAAATTGCGATATGATATTTTCTCATTTGATTCAAATCATATCTCAAAAGTAAATGAAAAACTGATTCTCCTGGTATGAGATTTGTAGCCTAAAACAGAAAATAATGATGGTTGTTTAAAAATAATATTTATTAAATAATAAACAAAATATTACAATAAATATAAATCATTTGATAATCAGACAATAAAAATTCTGTCTCCAATTGCATTTATTCTAAAATACTCATTAATCACATTTAAATAAAAGATTAACGAGCTTTAAGACTTATTTAATCTATGAAATTTTGAAATAGTTGTGCTTAAGGTCTTCAACTTTCATTGAAAAAAATACAAGAAGAGATGAAATATTTTTATTAATAAAAATCTTTTTTTTTTGACTTTCGATTTTATTTTATTAAAATTATTCTTTAATAATTTTTACGGTGTACTGCAAATGTTAGTTGATAAATGCTATTAATAATTAGAATAATTTCAATTGACACATACAAAGATTTCTGAAAGTTATTATCTAATTTGTTTGCAACTGCTTTTCAAAATTGAATAAAATTAATTTGATTTCGGATTCTATACTTTAGGAAATTTTGAGAAAAATGATGAAAGGGAGTTTATTCTATAGAAAAATTCGTTATTATTATATGGTACTGAATATACTCATATATAATTAGTTTTAAAGAAAATAAAACTCTTTGAAGAAAATCCAATCATAAATTATTTCAGATGTACACAACTTAATTTTAAAGTACCAGAAACTGATTTATTATATACTTTTATTTATTATATTAATTTATTTTTAGGCTTTTTCTAATTTAATTTTCTTTTCTTGGTTAATTATTTTCAAATAGCAGATAAGTAATTATAGAAAAGTTTAATTTTTTAAAATTTTCTTTTTAACTTGATTTAAACTTTTTTTTTACTTATGCATACCTGCGAAATTTGTTTTAACTCTTGACCAAAATTACTTGTGAAAAAAATGAAATAATATTTAAATGAGTTCAATTGCGAATTACTGTATTTAGTATTAATAAAAATAAAATGAATAGTTAAAAAAATGTATTTACATTTATTGATTTAGATATTATAACTTATATACATACATACATACATACATATATATATATATATATATATATATATATATATATATATATATATATATATATATATATAACTCATTCTAGAATAAAAAGGCTCCAAACAAAGACAAACTATTTAAAAAATAAATTAGATTTTTGTGTACTTTAATTAGGTTATTGGAAGAAATTTGTAATTCTATTATGCACAGTTTGTTTTGTGAATGTGTTTGAAGAATGTAAAAGCTGTTATACTTTTACCCATGCCTGTTATTACAAAGTTACAGTCCATAGATGATCCATGTGGGGAAATTGGTCTTTCATTTTGCAGAATGAAGGCTTATTGCTTTTTGATTCAACATGACAGGAATGTGTGTATTTGTTATATAAGGATAATTACTAATGTTATCCATAAAAACTGCGAGCCGTTTGTTTCAAATCCTTTTTTACAATTTTAAGGTTTTAGAATTGTTATGATACTTTCCTCAGTATTTAGTTACTTAAGTTTATTTTTAAGTATGATTTTGAGTAACTAAATATTATATTATTTACGTTTATTATATATACGATATATTTCTTTTTAAAATACAGTGAATTTTATTTATTAAGCACAGAAATATTAACCCTTCACCACAACAAGGCCGGAAATTGATATTCATTTATCGTTACCCGGTGGGCACCTGTGAACCAAGTCACGGAGGCGAGTAGCACTACTTACGTCAGACTACCTCAAATCCGTTTACAGGGCGGACTACATTCATCCATCAGTTGAAGAAAGGACAAGAAACACAGAGAAAAGGAAAGAACATCCATGCCCGAGTCGGGATTCAAACCCAGGTCCTCCCCATCCTTTACTGTAACCGCTAGACAGGGTGGGCGGTGAAACAAAATGTATTTTACAATTAATAACATTGTATGTCATGAGTTAAATCCTGAATCAGAGAAACTACCTTAGGTATTAAAAAAACAGTAGGTATTAAGAAAGTTAGGTATTAAAAAAACAATTGTTATTTGTAAATAATTTATAAAGATAGAAGAAATGCATACATTTATTATTTTATGATTAAAAAGGATATTCATTTGCATATTTGATTCACACTTAAGAACTCATTAAACAGTTTAAAAGTAAATTACAAATATCAAATAAATGTTTAATCAAAAATCCATGAATCTTGATTAAATACAAAGACTAATTTATAGAGAATAATATAATTTTACACTCTTTTCATTATTAGATAAATTTTATTTTACTGTATAAATGTAAATTGTTTTCAACTAAGATAAAATTCAAATCTATCTAGAATCATAAAAAAATCTTCTTAATAATACATAATAAGAAGATTTTTAAAGGTAATAAAAATTCTTTATTAATATATATCAGTACATTACAATACATTTTAATCATCAAATATTTGTGAAAACTTTGTTTGGTAACTATAAAAAGAAATATTTTTAAAACTTAACAGAAATTCTTATTAAAATTAAACTTTGTTATCTGAAAATATATTAATATTTTATTAGTATGTTTCACATTACGCCTCTTTTAGAATTAAAATATCTAAGTTAATACTCATAAAAGAATTGTATTTACGCGAGTCCTGCTTCTTGAGTACCATTTTCAAATCATCAAGTTTTTTTTTATTTTGAAAAGAATTATAAGAAAAACAAAAAAAAAATGCTTTTTTTTACTTGTAGATATGGAAATTGTTTTGTTATACTTCTTTAAGTAATTAAAATCCATTATTTGTAGCAGCTAAAAAGTTATAACATTTCACAAAGTTTAATTACTTTCATCCGTTTCTTAATTAAAATTGGAGCAACATTTTTTGTGTACATAATATCCTGAATAATATTAAGAAGAGTAATTAATCGAGTCTTTGTTCTGAACCCCTTACACAACGGTGTAAAAAAGAAAAAAAATATTTGAATTTTAAAAAATTACAAAAAATGTGGAAAGCCTTATATTTTTAATATGAAATAATTATTTTTTTCAGTTGGAGAATGAAGCTATGTAGGAATATGGAAATAACTATATATTTTTTTCTCACAAGGAATGTAAAAATTAATGTCTTAATGTGATATTTTATTGTTAGTAACAGGCACTATTTAATTGTAATGCAATCATATATTATAGCTATAATTTTATTTCACTATCATATTGGATTAGTTATATTTATAAGATTGTAATAATAGTTATGGTATTGAATGTATTTATTTTAATAAATAATTTTCAATTATGTTTAAATAACAAAATTGAAAATTATGTAAATGAAGGAATTTTTAGAAAATATTCCTAATCTTTTATAACACAATTTGAATAACAAAAACCATTTATTATTGTTTCATTATCTTTCACAAATTAATTTTATGAATTTTAAACAATAAATATTAGTAATATATGTTTTGAAAATGATGATATTTGAATATACTCTAGAAATTTTCTTAAACTCTGTAATAGGAAGGTAAAATGTATGGATTAATTTAAATAAATGGATTGGTTAAAATAAACAGCTGAAAAGATATGAAAGTTATCGTTCCTAATAGTATATTATAGCACAATATTTTATAAACACAAATAGTAATAAAATGATGAAAATAAAATAAGCTAATTGAAGTATTCCTTATAAATTTGCCGGAATAATATTACAATTGATTTTACTTCTAAAAAAATGTCGCTAAATATTTTCTCATTTTTATATTTTTCTCTAGTATAATGGAAAACATAAAAATTGATTTCTGAAACTTTGCATGCCCTGTTTTGACATTAAAAAAATCAAACTATTTATTTGTATGTGAAATTGAAATTAAATGATTCTTCCGACAGAAAATTGTAAAAAAATGACTTTTGAAATTTGAAGAAGCAGCATTTTTTCTAATTTTGTTTTGACGGTATTTATAATTTAATATTCAATTCTGCAAAAAAGCTATTTTCCCAAAAGGTTATTATTGAGTTTCGATTGTTATACACATATATGTATATATTGGGTTGGGGAAAAAGTTAAAAATTATTTTTTTGGTAGACGTCTGTAGTGATCGCTATCTCGTGAGGTATCTATCAAACAATTTCAAATTTATGCTCATTGGAAAGGTGACATTTGACACTAAAATATTCTCTTGCGGTTTTTTGTTTGATTCATTCAGTTATGAGTACAAGGTTTTAAAAATAGAAGACAACAAAAAGAAAATTCTTTACATTTTAGTTTTTCTTTTATAATGGCGAAAATGCTAACCAGGTGGCTAAAATTGTGAAAGGTGTTTATCGTCCTATATATGACTGTAACAACCAGTAACGCACAATTTTGGTTTCGTCGATTCCGTTTGGGTATTTGGATACAACATCGTCGAGAATGTCTATAAAATATCAAAAATTATCAAACTCGACAGCATGTCAGCAGTCGTAGCTTCCCACAAGACCTAAAAATCTACATGAAAACTGTTGTAAACCTTTTTACAAAGCGAATCTGAAAGAAGTTACAAAAAGTTCACGTAAAAATAATGGATTTCTTTTTCCCCAAACTAATATAAGCAAAATTAGTAAAACTTCTCAGTCGTTTATTAATAAAAGTGTTTTGATAAAAATAAATTAATAATTAACTCATAAAACTATCTATTGGCTGAATTTATTAGTACATATAAATTCTGATTATTTCATTTGATAATTATATTAATAGGTAATATAAAATTATTATTTAATTTTCATTAAAAATCTTATTTACTAAATTTATATTGGTAAAAATAAAGGGAACCTAGGATATGTGAAATTACATATATAATATTTTGTTTCATGTTTTTGTTTTATGAGTAAAAAGTGATTGTTAAGTGACAAACAAAAGTAACCTTATGATTTTGTCAGAGAGACGTAAATGTAAAATTTTGTTGTGTGTATGGATTAAAAGCATTTATATGTAATTTGTGATTATTGTAAGGTTCAAATTATTAAAATGGTTAAATAAGTAATAATATAAACAACCAAATTTTGTTAAAATTAGCTTTGAAGCTAGAACAAGTTCTTATTCTACATAATCATTCTTATACTCCATATAACAGATATTATCGATATTGCGTGTTTTTGTGAATTGTGAGTATCAATTATAATTCAGTTACTAGGTATATCTTTTCTTACTTGTCTTCTGTGTTGTTATTGTATTCCATGTATAAGAAACTTTTACATTGTCTGAGTTTTTGGTTCCTAATTTTCTCCTTTAAGATTTTGGTATTGCTCTTTGATGTTTTGAAAATGGTTTTTGCTGAAATATTTATGGATTAAAAAGGATTTAGTAAAGAAAGAAACAAAAACTGTAAAGCAAGAAAAACTATTAATTCAATTTATATATAAATAATTTTCATTGTAAATGGAAAATATCATTTACATATTTTGATTACTTAAATGTATCAAATGTGGAAGATTACTAACTGCATAGATTTTAGTTATTCATTTGTAGAAACTTTGCGCACATAATTTTTTAATAAAAATTACCATTTTAAATTTTCCTTTACATTATTTGATTTTTTTAATTTTTTAAATAAAAAACAAATATTATACACATATTTCTAAAGTGATATTAAAGTAGATTATCAAATGTGATTTCTCAAAAGAAATTATTTTAGTCAAAATATTTATTTTTCCAAATTGGGTAAGTATGAATTAATTTTTTTATAGTTTAAATTGTAATTTTTCAATTAAAAGCCGATCACGCACTTCTTTAAAAATATTAGACTTCCAAGAACATTTCTTACTGCATTTGTATTCATTATGAAATTTAATTTTCATAAGATAAATGTAAAATTTGAGTATAATCAGCTAACATAATTCCCAGTATCATTACATGTACTATTTTCTACACAAAGGGCATTCATTAAAATCACTCAGTAAAAGAGTGAACAACATTTTGTCTGAATGTGTGTCGTATTCTATTCAGAAATGTTTGCTGTCTGAGCACCTTTTATTAAGCACAGTAATTCAGAGAATTCAGTATTTGATAATGTAATAATGAAAACACTGGCGTAATTGAAATATTATTTTTAAGTGAAGTTAAAATATGGGGTTATCAATAAAGTAAGAGTAAAATAAAACACCCAGAGTAAAATAAAATTTTGCTGAATTATTTTGCAAATAATTCTAGTTTATTTCAAACATATAAATAAATTTTAGGTTATGTTAGGGCTTATGATATTTTTAAGCTATATGTAAAGAGCTAAAACTGAAAAATTCGAAGGCATTAAATTAAAAATAAAAATTAATTCAAATTATTTATTTTGAACTATTATAAATTACAAATGTTTAAAAAATTAATATGAAAGCAAAAATTGTAAAACTACTTTTTGATCAGAATTTAAGGCAACTGTCTCTGAGTATGTTACAAAATTTAAATACTACTAAATTAAAGATTATTTACTTCTCTACGTCATATTACCTTTTAACTATATTAAATCTAATAACTGGTTTTTATAAATTTAATATTTATGAAACTAATTTTAATAGATAAACAATTTTTATATGAATTGTTTTCTGAAATCAGAAATGCCGAGTTTCAAAGTTTGATTTATTGGATTGATATATCCTCTATGGAATATCACAACGATATAAGAACAAGTTTTTATTGCTGGATCTACCAGCAGAATCCACTTAAAAGTAACTATTTTTTGCATTCTTTGAATAAATCTGAGTTATGTTCACATTACTTGCTAATGCATTATTGCACGGCTGAAGTCTTGGTTTTATTGGCGCTCAAGGGTTATTTTTTACATATAAAGGCTAATTAAAAAGGGATCAAGAGTTTAAAGGGGAAAACTGCAAACATCCATGCTCAAAATAACATATGAATACAGAAACCGTTGCATCGTAACACTTCTGCTGTCAAATTGTGGTACGGCGAAAGACAATTCTTCGTAGGATTCCTTTACGAATCTTTAGACCATTAAATATTGATGACGTAAAATTCCATCAGTAAAAGATCAAAACCAATTCTTCAAAAGCTTAAGCAATGATTATGTTTTATATAAAGTCTCTTTCATCATTAATTCTTTTTTCTTAAAAGGAATTTGAAAAACGCGTGTACAGTGATTTCAAACGGTATATCATACTATTTTTTAATTGAACCTGTAACATTCGCATTTGAAAAAAAAAAAAAACTTGCATTGCCATCGTATCCATCCTGTAAGATGGATATGTCACGTAAAATGCTAAACTATCAAAGAAAAAAACAGTTATTGGCTCTGAATCATAAATTGTGATTCTTAAATCAAATGATATCAAGTCTTATAGAGAAAACAAAAGCCTGCAGATTTCTGATTGGAGTCCGTTAGTTAAATGTAGCTTCTCCGACGTTTCTTTTTTTTGTTACGAGAAAGGAACTCAAGCATACTATGCGATAACAAATACTTTTATACCAACATCGGTTTTATTTAATTAAATAGTAGATAAGCAATCAGCATTCTTTTTTAGTTAATAAGAGAGAAAAAAAAAGCTTAAAAAGAAGAAAAAAAAATCCCATTAGCACTGATTCCGAGATTAGAAGTCAGCATTGATTCCGTGGAGTGTAGATAAAGAAAGTCGTGAAGCTTTCTATATTTTGCCACCATAGCTTAAGTTTTGTCTTAAAAAGTACTGCAAAATGAAGAGTCGTAAATTCTTCTGCAGATCTTTTCAGAAGTGTGCAAAATGATGTAGGAAAGCGAAACGTGTATACATAGCATTAATAAAAATGTATCAAAGATTTTGAATCGGATTTATGACGTTTGAGCAAGCTATTCATTACTTAGGTGAAATCGTCTCACACTTCAGGTAATCATCAACTGCAAAGGTTTCTTCCTGACATAAATTATTGCATTAAAGCAAAGGTATAACCAATTGCTGCAGAGTATAATTTTATAATAAATTTTAAGACTCTAACACTTTATTGTTTACATAGGTCACAATCTTTTGATGTTCAAGCAATGAACAATACGATATTCCATATCCTGACCAGATTTCTGTCTTGACTTTGAAGCTTCCATCTCGTAATGCGTGGTGTTCAGTGATATTCTGGGGTAGGTTGCGTATGCTTTTTTATTTTTCAGACTTTTAGACAATATTGCCATTACATAAGGAGTAAATATTAACTCATTCTGGAATAAAAAGGCTCCAAACAAAGATAAACTATTTAAAAAAAAATAAATTAAATTTTGTGTACTTTAATTAGGTTATTGAAAGAAATTTGTAATTTGCACAGTTTGTTTTGTGAATCTGTTTGAGGAATGTACAAGTTGTTATTCTTTTACACATGCTTATTGCAGTCCACAGATGCTCCATATGAGGAAATTGGTCTTCCATTTTGCAGAATGAAGGCTTATTACTTTCTGATTCAACATGACAGGAATGTGTCTCTGTTATATAATGACAATAACTAATGTTATCCATAAAAACGGCGAGTCGTTTTCTTCTGATCTTTTTTACAGTTTTAAGGTTTTAGAATTGTCATGATATTTTTCTCAGTATGAAGTTACCTAAGTTTATTTTTAAGTATAAACTTCAGTAACTAAATACTATTTATTTACGCTTATTATATATATGATATTTCTTTTCAAAATACGGTGAATGTTATTTATTAAGCATAAAATAATTAAAAATTAAATTATTTTATA
Organism: Latrodectus geometricus; assembly: GCA_026290005.1. Taxonomy (NCBI): domain Eukaryota; kingdom Metazoa; phylum Arthropoda; class Arachnida; order Araneae; family Theridiidae; genus Latrodectus; species Latrodectus geometricus. Next base: position 37,694 of record JAPDSC010143127.1, read on the forward strand.
AAAATTCATAGTAAAATTTAAATATATTGAATATAGAAAATTTGCTGCACGTTTTCTTATCTTAAGCAATTGTTGTGCAATATTATTACATAGCATTTTGTAGTTATGAAATTTATCGTTAAACGTAGAAACATTTTGATATTAAATATTAAATATAAAAATCTAAAAGTATTTGAAACACATATTTTCCATCAAAATACATATAACTTTCAATTCTAACATAATATCTTCAAGTTTATTATGATTTTTTTCCCAAAAATGTAGAAATATTTCATGATTATGTTAAACTATTTCAGTTTGTGAGACGTGTTAGGAAGTGACATTTCACCAATGATGAAAATATCAGTTTTAGAAGCTGCATCGAAAATGTGTTTTAATTCTTTGCATTTAGAAATGAAATGGTTTACATAATTGTTCAATTATTATGAGGAACTATTATACATATTGAAATAAAATAAAACAATGTGTTAAAATAAAAATTTTATTTAGTTTAGTTAGTTTAGTTAATTGTGAAATTTTAAGAAAGTAAAAGTAATGGAGGACACTTGAGGTAAAATCCTGTGACAATGACAATGAGGGGATACTTTATTTTATAGTTTTTATTTATGTATTTACTTTTGTAGTTTTTAAAGTTGTAAGAAGCTTTATTTTAATTATTTTTAAAATTAAGTTTTATAAATTATTAGTTTAATCTCGTAAGGAAATAAATAACCATACCCTCTTATAAATCAAACAAAATAATCTATCACATGAAGAGAAATTTAAAAACTGGATTTAATAATGAAAAGAAACATGGGGGAAATTTTAGTTCATTGTGAAATTTTAAAAAATAAGATTAATGGGTGATATTTAAAACCTAAAACAATGTTGCTTACTTGATAAAAATAAAACAATGATTTTAACTCACTAATTTGCAGCTCAGTTTAAAAATGATAAAAGTAATTAAAAAGTGAATTAACAAATTTATATAATAGTAAGTTTAGTATACATTTCTTAAAAAAGCTTTATAAATAATTATATGCATGGGTATTTAACAGATTTATTAATTTTTTATTATTAAAATCTTTTTAGTAATAAATTTTGATATTTTTCTCTTTGGGAGTGATTGATTATTACACTCATTTAAGTTATACAATTTAACTGAGAAAGAAATTTTTTTTATAGCAAAATTGATTTCTTATAAGACTTAATATGTAACTTTTTTATAATTAAAACCACTTCATAAAAGAAAACTTAATTTGCTTTAATTTTTTTATACTGAAAGAATTCTGCGTGTTCTTAGTTTTATAAGCGATGTTAATTTACAAGCTGAAAGTAATTTTGCACATTAAAAGCTTTCCATGGATTTTGAAAGGTCCCATTTATTATAAACCTGCTTATACTCCAAATTCAACAATTTTAAATGTGCATTGAAACATTAATTTAATGATAAAAATGAAAGACAAATAGGAACAATGTATTAGTAATGAAAAATATTTTCAATAACGTTGTCAGACATAAAGCATTAAAATTACTGAAATATTATATTTGAGTTATTATAATGATTTTTCCTTAATAACTATGTAAAGCATATTTAAAAAGTTCATACTTAACTATTTTTAATGGAATAAAAGTAGAATATAAAAAGATTATAAGAAACTGTAAGCGATTTAAGAACTGTAGTACTGTATTCTCTATTTTTTTATACATTACAATAAAACCTTAAAAACTATAAGTGATTTAACAAATATATTCACTGTTTGTTTTTAGACTACAATAAAACCCATGTCATTATGGGTAAGTTAGAATTATGTGATAAAATAAATTAAATAATTACTTTTTAGTCAATTAAAAAATTAATAATGATTGCCTAATCATAAAACAAGATATTAAACATATAAATAGTCAGTATCTAATGTTAGTGGGTTTATATGTTTAAAAAATTTACATATTATAGATTTTATGTTACAAAAAGAAAAATATATACTAAAAAATATCGAAATTAATCAATATAAAAAATAAAATAATTTTCCTGTATTAGATTTTTTTCAATTTTTCAAGAAAAAAAAATATAAAAATTAAAATATATTTTCTCAATACAATTAATATATGTTAGCATTAAGTAAATATTACTATTGAAAAATAATTATCTAATGATGGAGTAGGAAATAATTTTAAAAATCAAAATTATACTATATTTTTAAAAGGTAATAGTTTAGATGATTCAGTAAGACAACAATCTACCATATTCAGAAGTCATCTGAAGTGATGTTGAAACCAATCATCATATCTATTAGTAGTTATATAAGGCATAGTGCTCAGCGATAACTTCCGCTTCCTTCGTGTGATTCAAGTGACCATTATATTCGTAGTATGTATGTAGTGTTTGGAGATAAGCAGTCTCAATAAATCTTTAAGATATAGCTTTTCACGGAGGCATATATTTACTATACATTGTATGATGAGTGGAGTAATTGCTTCTAATTATCCTTAGTACAGCATTAGCAATGAAACGATAAATTAAGCATGGACTTCAAATGGTGTCATTCTTCAAAATATGTCCTTCTGGGGCTAGTTTCCATCAAGGTAATGTCAGATACCGTAAGAGTAGCATATCTATATACTGTCCTTATATTGTTAATAATCCTTCTTAGCCAGTCCAATTTTATTCAAGATGCTTTATTGTTTTTCTCAAGCTTTATTTCTTTTTCAAGATGCTTTTTTAAGTTAAAAATTCCTATTAACTTTAAAAAAACAGTAAATTGTTTTCAAGATGCTTTACTGTTTTCTCAAGTCATTATTCAAGATGCTATTTTTCATTTTTCCGTAATCTTTCATAAATCTTTCTTGAATAGTAACAATAATTTTATTCAAGATGCTTTATTGTTTTTCTCAAGCAGCTTTATTTTTTTTTCAAGATGCTTTTTTTAGATAAAAGTTATTGAAAATATATAATTAATTTCATAAATTTAAAGTATGTATAATTATGTTTCATGAATTTAAAGTATATATTGATTTTGTATAAATAAAATAAAATTAATTCAAATTTAAATTAATCAATAAAAAATAATATAAGTTAT
>JAPDSC010143136.1:0-15374 GCA_026290005.1 Latrodectus geometricus
TATATATATATATATATATATATATATATATATATATATATATATATTCACTATGATTGTTTGTTTGTTCGAACTATTATATTTTTTAAAGGGGGGCATTGTCCTAAAAAACTAAAAATCAAAGTTCTAAAAATGAGTTTTATATAGGATTATACCACATTAACCAACATAATGAATACCTAATTTTTAAGATCACTTACTAATTTCCAATTGTTGATGTTTCAGTTATTTTATTATATTAAGTCATATTAATAATTTTACATATAATTACACCTCATGAAAAATCTTAAGTAGAAATATTTTAAGAAACTAATTTACTTGTATACAATTTTTAGAATACACGCATCAATAAAGTAGATTCAATTTTAAATTTGCCATTAATCCCTTCTTATTAAATGTTTAATTATGTCAACAACATTCCATATCGCTCTTATCATTAAATAGTTGATATGGTATTCCTAATTAAATTATAAAATATGACACATTTCCATATCAAAATAGGTGTTAAATTTAATAATTTAACTAAACTATATTATAATAACACATTTAATACCATCTGAAATAGAAATATATAGTTAGTTTTAACAAACAATTTATTTATAGAAATATCTACGTATTTACCTAATCCTTCATTAAGGATTTACATAATTCAAAAATTATGTAAATCTTTTATGCATTAAATACTGTGAATTGCTTTTAATTACCATTATAAAACTATACGTATATATTTATTTATTTACTAAATTAAATTTCAACTCAAAATAATATCATATATTAATTAAAATATGGTAGTATTAAATAACTTTCAGTAAGTGTGATGTTTGTTTAACGAAATTTAAATTATAAGTTTAAAGAATTAATTAAGAAAGAATACAAATTTTTACAATTTTTAAATTAAATTTACTTAAACTATATTGATATTCTTTTTTAAATCATTGGATTAGTGAAAAAACTGAAAATTTACAAACATTTAAACAAAAATAAAATGACAATACTCAATAAATATATGAAAAAGAAGCAAATAGGGATTTATCTATTTCGTAGCAAGCGATTTTTTCTGTCTTTTGTTATTAATTCGTTAATATCGAAGTTATAGAATTTAAATCTGAACAGTGATGATAACTCGATTATGCCAAACAGTGAAAGATACTATTCATAAATAAAAGAAATTAATAAGTACTGTAAACTAGTTTTTCAGCAAATTAAATTGTTTCAGTATTACAAACAAAAGCTGAGATGATTGAAAATTACTTTTTATAAATACTTTAAATGTTTTCGAAAATTAAAAGTTTGTACAGAGTAATACATTATTTTGCTCGTAATAATTTAGTTATTTACATATTTTTCAACAAAACAATGCTAATCCTCATTTAGTTGACTATATGAAAACAATCTTAAATCAGTTGTTAATTGTTTACCTAAGAGGCTAACTCTTAAATTTTATGAGTATTTTAGTGTTAGAAATGTGATAAATATTAACAAATTATGTCTGCTTTTTAACTGCTTTATACTTTTATATTTTCTATCAATTATAATATATATGTTAACATTTCCTCTTCACTGTTTCCATCAATTTATAAGTTTCTTCAATTTATTTCATACTTACATAATAATAGGTATGAAATTAATTTATTTCATACCTAAGGGGTAAAGGCCAACAGTGCCCATATCTAACCGAAGACCCTGGGGTGCAAAGTATTTGTCACGTTAAGATGCTACTATCAAGGTCACTAGCAGAAAATGACTTCTTCTTCTTCTTTTTTTTTTTTTTTTTTTTTTTTTTTTTCCTCTAAAATAATGTTTGCAACAAATGGATTTTCGAAATTTCATTTTTCCATCATTAAATTTTCAAAAATACCATTTGACAAATTAAAGTACTTTTTAATTCTTTCAAATGAACTATTTTATGTTTTATATCCACAAATGATTATTTTATTTTGGTTTGCCGATAATTTTCTGAATTATTTTGTTCTTTTAATTTTTGATATTCTATAGATAAAGTTATTTAGGGGTAGAAATTAGAACTATAGCTTTTCAAGAAGAACAACCTATACTAAAGTTATAAGAATTACTTTTTGTATATTATCTATCTTCTTGAATCTCTCTCTCTCTCATACTATTACCATGAATTAAAGTTTCCTACGATTTCTGATTTCTAATTTAGTTTCTAATTGTGAGAATATTTAAGATATTTCTGTTACAGTCTTGAATTCTAAACTTCATTCTTTTGCATAAAGCTTTCTAACAATCAAAAGCATTATTAAGACAATTATAAGACAAATGTTGATGAAATTGAAAAGCTAAAAACAAATCTATAGAGTTCATTCCAAATTTTTTTATTACAATTTATATTTTCAAAACTTTTTCACTGTTAAGAACAGATTCTTTTATTATTATTATTATTATTATTGCAATCCTTTGAGAAATATTTCGGTAAAACAAATTAGAGAATAATACGTAATACAATGATACAAATGAAAAATTCTTTTGTTCGCCTTATTGAATTTTTTATATATAATAAATAAAATGTTTAATTTGTGTCTATTGTTTTAATGAATGGTATACAGGATTCATGAGTGTATATATCTAATATTTGCATTAATTTATTTACTTAATAACTTAACTATGAAAATATGAATGTGGTTTTTTTTTACAGAAATATTGTTCAAGGAGTAATAGAATTACAATAAATCATTAAAACTTTACATGGTAGAGAATAACCTTAAATGTCTTAGTAAAGCATTAAACTTCAGTTAAATTCTTTTTTAAAATTCAATGATTGTCAATTCATTATTAGAGTACGATGAAAATTATCAACCTTATCACTTAAAAGCTATATTTGCGTTTGAGTATTGAAATGAAAACTGCAAAATTCCATATTGATTTGGTATAGGTATAAAAATTTTCAGAAATTGAAACATCTAAAAGAATGTTAAGACACTTTTAAAATAATGGAAAATTAATCAAGAAATTATATAATTACCATCAATGATTAATTTATTTTTATGAGAATCTACATTTTATTTACTTATTAATGCATTTATATAGCCAAATGTTGTTACTCCTTAACAACTGATTTTCGTTTGTTTCTTTTATTGTGTTGGAACAGAAAATTTGAATGTAACACTTTATAAATCCAACGAAAAACAGTAGGTTATTAAGCTTTGATTTTATATTGTAAACTGATATTAAGAAGCGGATATACAATCTATATCTGCTTATTAATATCAGTTTTTTTGCTTAAAAACTCAATATTATAAAATAATAATAACTAATATTCTAATGATAATTACAATAATAATTACTAGTAAAAAAGGGTCATCATTGGTTGTTTTTTCAACGGCTGTCACTGGGTCACCAACACTTCGCCACATCAAATCTAGAAACTGCTACTCATTTAGCATTATCCGGTGGGTACCTGTGAACCAAGTCAAGGAGGAAGTAGCATTACCCATGTCACACTACCACAAACCCGTTTATTGGGTAGGCCACATTCATCTATCATCTTAAAAGAAGAAATGGCAAAGAAATACAGAGAGAGAAAGGAAATGTACATGCCTAAACCGGGATTCGAACCCTTGACCAACAGCCCAGAATTCAGAACGCTAAGCACTCAGCCATCGGCCGGCATGATCATTATTGTATGAAGATACCTTTTTTGATATCTCATAATGTCCAACCTAACAGGTGGAAGCTATTGTTCATGTATATTCATAAAATAAAAAAATTGTAAGACTTCCAAGCACCCACCTTAACAGGCATACAAGTATCAATAGTGTAAAGACAGAAATGCAATGTCCTTCTGCCTTTTGAACATAGCTTGGACAAACTTTTGTCAATTTTCTTCATTGTAACAAATAGAGAAACCAAAACTAATATGAAAAAAAATTGTTTGTTGTAGAACATCTGATAAGAAAATGTATTTCCAAAAGAATAAATTAAAATAATATTTAACATATTCTTTGAATGCGTAATTTCTTAAAAGCATTTCCTGGAAAATATTCAGTTCGTAAATCAATTATTTTATATTTTGAAAAAATATTCATGTACTTATCTTAGATATAAATTTTGTTCAAATTTTTCTCGGCAAGATTATCTTTGAAAATTTGATTAAATAATATAGGTTGTGCTCTTAAACAAACAAATTGTGAAATATAAATATTAAATATGCAAGCATTAAAATATTTATAAATTTTCTTTTATTATTATTATTATTATTATTATTATTATGTAACTAAGCTTTTGTTACACAACGTTTGCTTGGATATAAAAACATGAAATATCTAAAAAAAATGACAATAAGGATTTTTATTATTTTATCCGATAGAAATTTTTAAAAGCTCAAATAATATTAAATTCCAATCACTTAAACTGAATTGTAACAAAAATATAAATTTACTGACGCAAATAGTTTTAAACTAAATTATGAAATCAAATCTGTACAAAAAGACATAATTTAAATAAATAATATTACACAAATCTATGCTAAGAGATATTTTTCTTGCTAAAATTCTTTCAAAATAACTAAATTTTACTCGACAAATTCAGTGAAATTATTAAATTATTCATGAAGCTAAAGACACAAATCACTATAGAGACTATAAACGTTTCCATTTTTAGTCGAAAAAAGTAATTTTAATATCAATGATTTCACTTGCACCAGTATTTTTATTTTCACAGTAATATTTAAACGTATATCATCGTTGTTAGTCATCTATATTAAATAAAGTATAATCATTCGCGGTTAAAACTCATAAGTTTATTTGCCTGCTGGAAGAATTTTTCAGAATTTGTCACAAAACGAAGGAAAAAATGCTGCAGTCACTCCACTCACATATCACAATAGAACAAATTTTCTATCATTAATAACAACAGTTTCACAACTCACAACCACTTTGATATTCAATGAATAAATAAATATGTTTCGCGCGATATGGCGCGTTTTCCTTCTTCCCCAGGGTATGGTGTACGGAATCAATGTTCTGGAAGAGGAGGTAGTGTCTTTACAAAATTATTTTCTCCGGATGATTGTTTAAGAAAGTATTGTCACAAGTCTTCATTATAAGTTCTTGTGATAAAAAAGTATGTGGATATCAACTAAGTGATATGATTTGAGAAGAGCAATTTAAAATTCTCAATAACAGGCAAAATCACCTCAGGATATTAAATAAATTTGCTTAAGAAGTAATAGTAAGAAATGACTCTCTCTTTTTTGAAAAAAAAAATATATATAGTTCAAATGAGGGAAAATGAAATTTGTTCTTCTGTTGAATCTCGTTTTGAAATCAAAAATTCGGTAATTTACAGCTCCATGGGGATGTAAGAACATGAAGTAATTCGGAAAAAGACGCTGAAGAGGGAGATAAATATTTCAACGAGTTTATATAAAAGTCATATTTTTAAAATTGCGAAAAGGGTTTTCAGACTTTTCCCGATTTACAGAATTGTGACAAAGTACTGATCACGATAAATTGGATTTGATTTTATCGATTCATTTTTTCTCAATTTTGTATTTGTTACCAAAATCTGTTTTGAATAATAGAGCAATATTTTATTTTGTCAATTTTCTTTACGTTGATTTCTTCACTATGTGACTCTAAAGTTAACGACGATTTTCATTAAATACATTCTAATCTACTTTTTATATTTTAACGATTTTATAATACGTTCTTACAAAAAGAAGATTTAACTATTTAATCAGCTATTCTTTCACAAGTTTCTTATAAAAGATGTGTTGCTAATTAATTTAACTGAATGATAAGGAATGTATATATCAATATATACATATTTCAATATGAGATAAAAGCTTTTTGTGTGAACCTTTTCTTTTATAACTGTATTTTTAATTAATACTATTATGAAATTACAAACTTTTAAAATATTCCCTTTATTTTACATAAGCACACAAAAATATAAAATAAAAGCGAGAGAAATAAAATCAAAAGTTACATTTCGTTTTTCGCTGTTCATCCCTTCATCTGTGCAACTCGGAACAAAAGTTCGCGTGTCTCATAATAAAATCGAGACTTTAAATACATTCTTGGACCACTTACACTTGTTTGAAACACATGGCTATATTTTCACCTGAACAAGATGATCAGCACAGAATATATTCAACGTAGCATATTATATAAAGTTACATATATATGTTTATGAGAAATACATTACTCGGTACTAAAGTACTACTTTTCTACAGCTTTGTAATCAATATTTTTCCGATATTTTGTTCATATTTTCTAGTAGGATTTGTAGCTACGAAATTTTACCACTAGGGTTAAAGTAAGTTTTTCTCACTTTGTGGTAAGTTGATAAACCTATTGATAAACCTATTGCATGTAGATCTATATCTTTTTCTAAGGTTTAGTTTGCTTGTTGCTCAATGGTCATTCTTTGAAACCAAGCTAGCTAGACCGGACCAATGGTTTATAGTGTATTCTGAATCTCTACAAATATCTATGCCCAAGATAGGATTCGAAACAACGAACTGTTGAACCGAAGTCAGAGAGCTATTCATTCGGCTGCCAGCTCATCCATTTTTTACTAAGATCTATCAATATCTCAAAATTAAAGAAATAAAGGGAAGCTTTTTACTAGCATTTTGCATGTTTTTGATCAAATTACTTCAAAGCAAAACCGTTGAAATCTAGTGTAAATTGCAATTTTCTTATAGATAAATACTTACAATAAAAAAAAAACAGTAATCTCATGCATTTTAATATAAAACTTACATTTTAAAAGTTTCAGTTTAATTTACTGTCAAAAGTTTTGGTTCATAAATAAATTTCATGTGTGTAGATGCTAAAATCAATGTCCATTCTTTAAAGATTCGCGGAGTTTGTTTGGTTCTAAAAAAGAAACGCTATCTAATATTATTAAGCAACAGAAATAGTATGAGGAAAATAAAAAATGAATTAAAATTGTCCTGTATATCCAGTTTTTGGAGATGTTTTGTTGTTGCAAACAAATAGTTTTTTAAGTTCTTCAAATTAAACTAATAGATGTGTTTGTGAACTTAATATTTTTAGAAACATGGAAAAATTTATAATTTTATCCTTTTCCCTTAATTTTCGAGAAATAATATCCTCGAAGACCCATTAAGGCTTACATATCTTTCAATATGTAATTAATATTTTATTCAACTACTGAAAGAGAAATGCTACCTTCAAATCACTCCATGCAATATATCACATTCTACTCTATCATTGTACTTCCTGCTTTGTTTCATACAAGTCATGTAATACATAGGATTATTTTAAAAAATAAAACACAGTCTAACTACATACTAAGAACTGCCACTGTTGGCAAATCTCGGTTTTAATGCTGTCTTTTCATCAAAAGACCATAAAAATTAAATTTGCTTAATTTCCCAAAAAATCTAGTTTAAAAATTTCAATATTTGATTGATATAATAGTGTTTTTTTTTGTTGAATATGATAAATGCCTTTTTTCTGAAACACTGAACGTTTTTTTAATGCATTTTTTCAATTTACATCACTTAAAATTAGTTGTCATTTGTACAGTTACTGAAAAAAATAATTTTATACTGTTAGTTAAAAATTTTATTTATTTTTTATTCCATTATTATAGAAAAAGAGGAGTGTTACACTCAATCTATTTGATTAAATTTTTATCCGGATTTCAATTTAAAAATCGAAATTCTAGACTCACTTGAAAAAGTAATTTTCTTTAAATTTTATGTATGTTTACAAGTTACTGGAATGATGATTAAGTTAGTCTTGTAATTTATGAAGCTAAAGTACATTTATTGGAGTTTATACTCTGAAAATTCTAACAGTAATGGAATTTTTATCGACATTTTTAATACTATAAGTTTATTTTAAAATATGAATCCTGAAACAATATTTTATATATTTAAAAACTTCAATATTCATTCTAATCTTGTAAAATTGATATTGTCTTTTTTAATTTAATATTCATTTACCTTTTATATCTAGTGCCCAATTAAGTTCTGCTTCATCATTAATATTGGGAAATCAGCAATAATGGTCACAAAAAAAGTGTTGAAGTATAAGAAAATAATTATGCCCTTCAAAAGGTTATTTATAGCACCACTTGTGTTAGAATTCGTAAGTTCCGGATACTGTTATGAAACTTCAATGAGATAAGCCAGAAAATCTCTTAAAAATTCTTTAGGTAGCAGCAATGTACTACCAAAATCACTTGTGCCCATGTATGTGAAGAAGCCATAGATTTGTGTGTGAATCCTTACGCTGTAACATCATAAATTGCATCAAACGCAAGACAATTTTATCTTTAGCAAGTTACAAGCATAATTTATGATCCAATGCTAGTTTCTCGTATATAGTAAAAATTTATAATTTATCTAGTTTGAATAAACGGTTACTCTAAATATAAAATACTCGTGATTTGCTGAAGATACCTGAATTTTCAGCAAATCACAACCATAATTTATGATCCAATAGTAACTTGCATTTCCTATGTATTATAATATTATGTATCCTCGACAAATTTGAATATATACATGTACTGAACTCGCTCATATAATGTAAGGCTTATGTACATATCAAGAAATGTTGATTATTTGAAACATTTGCATGTAAATTTAAAACAAACGAAAAAAATTCCCATAACTGTAACTTCAACACAATTTAACTCACAGGTGGTAAACAAGACGAAAGCAATTTCAGTGCTACTTAATAAGTATGAAATAAACTCTTAGAGTATATGTAAAACCCAATCATGGTCAGTTAATGCCATGACTTTAGAAACATTTTTTAAAGAAGAATAGGAATGTAGAAATTTTTTTAATGACATGTTAATGAGAGCATTCCAATATAAAGCTGATTGTAGACGCCCAATATATAAGGTGAATGAGAGTGAAATGCCAGACATACAGGCCAATTGGATTTGTCATCAACTTTTTTTGAATGATAAATTTATTTAGCAGACCTCTGTTAGACGCACCAGAAAATATCGTAGCATATCCCATCATCAATTTTCAGTGTAATACAATAGTGAGTGTCTAAGAAGATATCACAAAAATCATCGTATTACAAAACCTAAGCAAGAAAGTATTTTTTCTATAACAGCCATTTATATTGTGCTATGGAAAATTGATAGTAGCTTCACATTGCTTTCCTTAAAATCCGCAAAGTGAAGCCTTGCTTTCAGCAGGCAGCACAACTGGGAGGATAACCCCATTATTTCTCAATAGATTACTGAAACTACGTGGGTTGTGAATATATCCAAGCTAATTTGCAATATTCAAAATCCTCTCTGGTAGTGGCCGCAAGTATTAAAGATCTTCTGTTCAATCCCTGGTTCTAAATTACGAATACTTCCACCCAACTGCTTCCATTTAATTGATCAAACACAAATCTGAGCTATGTACAGGGACGTATGCTAATGTAACAACAACGTCCAAAGCCTTTCTACTAGTGTCGAGTTGATATGGACAAGAAAGTGTCGTCTCAGGTGTCATTTCATCACTACGTGGTGCTTAGTGATAGCTGAGTAATCCAAGTCCAGTTTCCTAAAGATACAGTCTGGGCTCGCTTACACCACCATGTGGGCCGTGGAAAGCACAGCTATGTTGCAACAAGGGAAACTTCATAATAAATCAATTATAAATTCTGAAAACATTCCTTGAATACATTATTTGGAGATAAGATGTTTTTATATCATACATTCGCTTACCTATACGGGCATTAATATCAAACTGAACAGCCTCCTAAGAACTGGATAAACCACGACGTGATTTTTTAAGTCCAACGGTTCATGAACATTTGGTTTGGTGCGTTCAAATTGATTTTGACTATACTAGTATACAATGACAGAACTTTTAATGAATGATCAATATTTAGAAATATTCCAGCGTATATTAATATATTTCATGAACAACAAACTGGTCCAACAACTGTGGAGTTTTTATTCCAATATAACAGTACTCAGATATACCAACAAGTAAACGACCATAAGTCAACAGAAATATTTGAAAAGCGCGTCATCAATTATGGAAGCTCAATCAAATGGCAACAGCACTTACGAAAATCACTTGATTGTGTTTTTTTCTGGAAGTTTATATTCTCTTTTCAATTCTTTCTAGCTCTATAATGAATATTAGTGATAATCTATTCCTAAAATGTTGCGAAACAATGAGTATGATTCGATCAAATGTCCCCATATTTATTTTGTATTAAAGAGAACAGATTGAGTATTGACAATAAATGTGCAAAAGGACAACTAGTTGCTCTGTTCTTCCGTTGCGTGATGTAGTTTGTTAAAATTAGCACACAAAACGATGTACGCTCCACGCGTACTTTTCTGCACATTCAAGTAATTGTTTAATATTGAGTTATTGATTCATAATAAGATTGAAGATGTTTCTATATTCATACTTCGTTTAATTTTCGATAATAAGTTGGAAACTTCGATCAATTACCGCTAGAGGCGCTTAAAGTCATCTTTTGTCACTTTTAGTGACTTCTAGGGGTAAACTAACTTCTCAATTTTACCACTAATATCGCTGTAAATCATCCCATTTTTCATATCTTATTTTTTTTTATACCTTTGGTGTTATTTTTATGACAATAATAATCGGCATTATCAGACTAAGTAGTGATATAGTTCTTTTCTGTAAGCTTTGTACAATGTATTTACAAAAAGATTTAATTATGAGTTTAAAAGTCTTTCTTTAAATTAAAAAAAATGTATATGTCCTTTCTATATAAATCTATTCCGTGCTCTATTATAATATTCAACAAAAAATATTTTAAGTTTAATGGATGTTTACAAATATTTAGCATCTAAAATATAATAAAAATATACTAACCGGATTCAACTAGTTCATACAAAAAATAATCAAACCATGATATGCTTCGGTAAAAAATATTTAATGTTTTGTATTTCAAACTGGCATTTTTTTTTTGTGGCTGTGAGTAAGCTTTTATATTTCAATTAGTTTTTGAAAAAAAAAATCTTACTTTGTTTACTTGGTACTTATCTTCCCAAAGTTTTAATGAAGGCATTTCCATTCTTCTTTAATTTCTTCTTTAATGCCTTCTTTAATTTTTATTTTTTTAAGAAAGATGATTGGTAAATCTATTTAAAATAATTTTTTGTACACTTTGATAGCTAAATAACTCAGTAAAAAACTATAAAAGATATTAATCTCTTACAAATACGTTGCAAGATCTTTTCTGCATAAATGTAGATGTTTGCATGCATTCTGAATTCTCTTTAAAATGTAAAACATGTTATAAATATGTATGTATATGGAAAACGTTGGTGGAAAAGACATGTCAACCCTTGTTATTTGGCCTGTATATTCTTCTCAACTTAATAATTTTTGTTACTTTATTTATTGTATATGTATTACATAATTTCTTAAGCAAATCTATAATGAAATATGAAATACTTCTTACCTTAATAAAGAAAATAATGTACTATATGCTTGTATTCCCTTTAGTGTTTCCGTATTCTTAGCATATTAAGGTTAGTAATATTTAATTTTTATAATGCGATAACTACTCATATAAATTTTTATAGCAAACTAAAAGGAAATTTTCTTAATTATGCATTTTTACTCATTGTTTTAATAAAAATTAATATTTCTCAAGTTTATATTAAATTCACTCATGTTTCAAAAACTCAGTATCATTATTATAAATATCATACCTTTTTTCCCCAGACATGTTTTTTTACGTAAAAAATGCTTACAGTGATAGATTAGATATTATTGGATATGATTTTTACCATTCTTAGACAATTTACTCAAAAATATATTATTTTGAATTTAATAAATATGAAAGTTAGAATGTACACGTAAGTTTGAAGTATTCCTTGTAAAAGAAAGAGTTTATTGTATTGTTATTAAACATTTTTTTCTAATGAGGATATAGTTTATGAATATTAATAAATATTTTAAATGTTATCATATTTAGTTGGGTTAGGGTGTAACTAAAACTGAATAATTACTCCATTTCATATTCTTGCGTTTCCTAAAGGTAAATAAATTACCAATATTATTTCAATTCCTTTTATAGTATTCAATTTTCATAAGTTGCTCTTAAATATATATTTCAATCTACTTTATAAACCGCCGTATTCACCAACCAGAGTTAAGCGAGGTTTCAGGGTAAAGGGCGAGTTAAGTGATGAAACGTTACTCACCATGACAAAAACAGTGATTAACTTGCCTATATGGATTCCTAGAATAACCCTGCGATTTCGGAGTGTTAACGCCGAGTCAGCAAACAATGGCGGACTTAAGCGATATGTTTGTTGACATTGAAGTGCAAGATATCTAGCCAATCAGAAGCCGTTTTACATGTTGTGTTCGGTTAACTCCTAAGTTGTTATACACGGGAATTTCCCCGCTTCGTGAATAAGAATCGGTGAGTCATGCTAGAATTGAGTTATATCCGAGATGGGCTACACTCAAGTTAACCCGTGTTTGGTGAATACGGTCGTAACAGCATTATTTTCAAAAAAAAAATCTTTGAAACCCTGAGTGACATACTGTAAAATAAAATAAATGTAACACATACTATGCAAGTTTCAATTTTATTTAAAGTGCATAGTTACTTAAATAAGGACATTTTTTTATTATTCTTCATCATTTTTAACAATATACATATTTCTACAACATGCAAGGACAATTGCATTAAATTAAAATCAAAATTTCATTTAAATAAATAACATTTATCAAATCAATGTAATGTGTGCTTTTCATATCAAGAGATATCTGGGATACTTAAGGATTTTCACAACACATTTGTTTCGTAATTTACAGTAGAAAGTATTATATATATATAATTTTTTTATATTTACAGAAATAACTAAGATTTTTGTGGAAGCATTTCAACAAAACCTGAATGAATTCATCAAAAATATTGAAAGGAGAAAAATATTTGCATCACAGATGATGTCATTTTGCACAAAATGCTTATATTTATTTTTTGATAAATAAATATTTTATATTCGTAAAAATTAAACAATAGCAAATTTATTTTAGTTATCTACGAATTATAATTAGTATAATGATTGGTTTTAAATTCAAAAGAAAAAGTCATCATTAAATGCTACTTGCTTTTTTTTAGTTACACAATCTAAAATTTTGAAATATAGATGACTTATTTTATAACATT
This sequence comes from Latrodectus geometricus, assembly GCA_026290005.1. Taxonomy (NCBI): domain Eukaryota; kingdom Metazoa; phylum Arthropoda; class Arachnida; order Araneae; family Theridiidae; genus Latrodectus; species Latrodectus geometricus. The sequence goes on from JAPDSC010143136.1 coordinate 13,131, forward strand.
GGTTGGTTATAAAATATGCTACCTTAAACATGTTTCGTATTTTTCTGTGATTAAGTTAAACTAAATATTCATTAAGAATCTAATAAAATATTAAAACAAATAGAAATGAGATAAAAAACAGATAGAAAAATAAATATTCTATAGTTCATTTCGAAACATTTCACGATTAGAATTAAGAAATAAAGTTTTGCACATTTTTTATCTTTTCATCTGATTAATATTAAACGAAGATCTTGCACAAAATAATATAATAATTTTAAATTTATAAATTTGTATTGATATTATTTAATTGATGATGTTAAAATCAAAATAAACTCCAAATTATTTAAAAACTTAATTACAGTATTAAAATGTAGTATAATTATTGCACATGAATAATTAAAATCTAAAATATAACATGCATTTATTTACATGCATAATTATAAGATTCAAAACCTTATATTAGAATATAATATTAAACATAATATGAATAATGTTCGAATCAAGCATATTTATTTACCTAAAGTAACTATTATGTTTTTGAAAATTACATAAAATTAACAGTTCAGTTTACTTTGTAACCACATAATTATTAAACTAACCAAATTTAATATAAGCATTCAATAAAATCTATTGTAGTAAAATCGACTACCAGTTATGTGGAATTGGGTAGTGAAATGTATATAAGTAAGGAAACTATAAGTATCCTTAGAGTTAATTGGTCAGATTTTTATATGTATGAAACTGGATTCCAATGCTTCCTCGGAGATTGGTGCTTTCAAAAACGAATCTCTTTCAGAACTTTTGCACAGTTTTGGTTAGTATATCATACTCACAAAATGTTCAGATTTAATTCGTAATATAATTATAATACTGTAACCGACATCTCAGCTCAAGTTCATTCAGTAAAAATTGCAGGAATGATGGTAAACGAGCATTCTCTCTCGTCGTCATCTTTCAGTTTCATTAATTTTAGTTGATAAAATGTCTAAATATAGCTTCACAAGTTCTGTGTCGGTGGGACAGAGTGTCTTAAATTAGAATCATTCACTAATTGATGCGTAGGGCTGCATGGAACAACCACCACATCACCTTCTTGTAGGCGCAACCTTAGTTCTAGCTCACCTTCTGGTGACTCGTCGTCTTCAGATTCCGACTCAGATTCTCTCATTTTGCCTTCGCCTGCCGGACTACTCGGTGCACTATAGTCACTGGGCGAAACGTCACTAGACTGACAGGAGTCCGGACTGGCTAACTGGGACCTGACCAGGAAGCCGACTGGCTGAGTAACATAGGGAGACAGAGAGGAGGACGACCCCAGCAAGCGACCTTTGGCAGCCACTTTGTCCTCTGCCAGAATGTTCTCGATGCTGAAGGGGTTGACCTTCTGCGTGATCATTGGAGGCCGATGGTGAAGGTGGTGGAAATTATTGCTGTCCATCGAGTTCTCATCCTCTTCCTCCATGGAACATACGTTGACGTCCCCCAGGCTGCTGCTGCCCCCACTGTTGCTGCAGTGGTTCATCTGGTGGGACTGAGGCTGAGGACCCTTGCTGGCTCTAGTCATGGCGTCAACAACATCGAAGCCCATGGTGCCCAGGAGGGCATAGGTTTCGCCTCCAACAAGGTCCCGAGCTTCTTTTTGGCTGTTAATGTGCCGAAGTTCACCAAGCGTCTGGTAAATTGCCTCACTAGAAAATATAAAAACAATTTCATAATCACAGCTAATGCATAATTCTTACAAAGTAATGATGATACTGTAAAAAATTTAAAAACTCTAGGTTTGACTTTAATACAAAGGAGCCATTTTTAACATAAATCTGAAAAAATAACTTAAAAATTGATATCATTTTAAGAAAAAGAATATAAATATTGGTTTTATAATTTTGAATGGTACAAATGATTTTCGTAATGCTAAACTCAGTTCTATAACGAAAAATATATCTAAGTGTTTTATACTTAAAATTTTATATGAAAGCATTATACTACAGATATACATAAGGATATATATAAGTGTTGTTTATAACTTCGAATGTTATTTATAGTTGCTATTTTGTTAGTTGTTCAACCCCTATAAGAAAAAACAGTAAGCTTCGTCATTATTGTTACATAAAAATAACTATGTAATGCAAAAAACTTTATTTTTTTTATATTATTTCAAAATATTAAAAATGGGTTGATGTATATTAGGGTTTTAGAAACAGTAACCTATACTCTGATAAATAATTTTCTTTTCTTAGTTAAACTTTATGATATACAATGATA
>JAPDSC010143142.1:0-45282 GCA_026290005.1 Latrodectus geometricus
AAATGGAAATTGATTTTATTGAAATGATAAGAGTAAAGCCTCATATATGGGATATTTCAGATTCCCAATATAAATTAACTAAATTAAAACAAAGGTCGCATGATGAAATAGCGTCCGAATTAAAGTTAAAATATCATCGTTATAAAGATATGTTTACACATGATAAGAATTTTCACTGTGTTGCTTGAGTGTGATCTCTTTATTTTATTAAAACTATAAATATTATGTTTTCAAAATACTATTCTCGTTTTAGGTCTTGATAATATTTATTTTATGAAATTAACACAAAAGTTTAAAGAAATTTTTTAACCAGATATTTTTCCTTCTCACGTCGACAAAGATTAGCTCTCATTCTAAACGTGAAGTTTCAAACGCTAAAATTGAGTGAAGCAATAGCAAGATGGCGTAAGTAAACAAATTTTGGAAATAAATTAAATTCCCAAATAAAAATTCATCATGAAATCTGGACAGCTACAGAGTAAAATATGGCAACCTTAAAAATGTTAGCCAGAAAAGCGATCTGTTATTAAATCTAGTAAAACAGCTATTTACTTATAGCAAACCTAATAGAAATCTCGAACATTCATTGGACGATGAGCTCGAGTTGCCGAAAATCGAGCTGTGACGTCACGTAATGTTAAGTCTATGGGAGTTGCTCAAAATGAAATATCGGCAACTCTAATGTAATAGGGGCTTTAAGCATTTTATTGCAACCACTCCTCTAAAATCTAATTTATAAATAAGATAATAAATAAGAACCCACTACTTTAGCTAAATAATTCCACTTATTAAAAACCTTAAAATAAAGAAAGCCCCAGGAGCAGACTAAATTACAAATAAAATGATCAAAAGCTTGCCGATTGATTATATCAAAAAATTAATTAACATCTATAAAAAATGCCTTGCAATAGCCTACTTCCCATCTATATGGAAAACTGCTAATATAATATTGTTCTCAAAACCAGGCAAAGACCCAAAGAAACCTGAAAACAACAGACCTATAAATTTATTCCCTACCCTGGGGAAAATATACGAAAGAGTAATTTATTATAGAAGGGAAAATTATATTCAACTAATACCACAAGAACATGGCTATAAAAAAGAATTATCAACAACGATAATTCAAAACGTTAAACAAGTAGTAAGAATAACAGATAATTGAACAAAATCATCATAAAAATTTATATACAGCAATGGTAATGCTAGATGTATCTAAAGCTTTTGATCGTGTCTGACATGAAGGTCTATCACTAAAATTAATAAATTTAAATATAAACCCAGACATCATTTTACTCCTTCCTTCTTATTAACAAAATAGACACTTTCAAGTCACCCAAAATCAAGAAACTTCCATCATCCTACCCATTAGAGCTGGAGTCCCTCAAGGGAATATTTTAGGGTTAATTCTATATCTTTTTTAGACCCATGACTTTCCTAAATTAATATAGTCTTTTATGTGCAGATGACATAGCCATCTTAGCAGATTCCATGAATCCACAAAATGCATTACATAAACTTCAACTTGTCCTATATGAAATTGAAGACTGGTGCAACAAATGGAAAATAACAAATGCAGAAAAATCACAACTGATAATTTTCAAAAGCATACAAAATAAAATTAAACATAATATTTTAAATAACCTAATAATATTTGATAAAGAAATCCCACAAGTCAAGGAGGCCAAATACCTTGGTCTAACTCTTAGCAGCAACTTAACATGGAAAAATCACATAGATAACACCATCAAGAAACCACAAAAGCATATGGACAGATTAAATCAATATGGGGAAAAACTCAAAATTATCATTAAAAATTAAAAGATTATTATACATAACCATGATTAGACCTATTATAACTTATGCATCCCCAGTATGGAATTCCTTAAGTAAAAATGAAACAAGAAAACTAAAAACATCTCAATTCAAAATTTTAAGACATTTAACAAATGCTCCATTCTACATTAGAAATAAAAACATAGCCAAAGGCCTCACAATAGATGATATAACAACACAAATAAATAAAGAATTTTTATGAAAAGCCAAAACTTGCAAAGCTTCTAACTTTGACGAAATATCTACAAGAGGATTGCTAATTCAGACCCACTGCGAATTTCTTTCTTGGTGGAAACTATTAATTGTATATATATATAGTTGTACATATGTAAATATTTTATCATACTCAAGATTTTCATTTTCACTGCATTACCTTATTTCCACTTCGGAGAAATTTCTTCTCATATCCACACTCTCCTCTTGAAGCCTAGCGCTCTGATTAGATACTGGTTCTAACTCTCCAAAGTTTCTTCTTCTTGTGCTGGGATGTAAGCGCTCTGCTGTAATTAAACGCCAAGTTCACCGTTCTAAAGGAACTATCACAGATGAAGAAGCAAGGGCCCGTTTGCAGGCCAACACTTTGTTAAATACATTAAATCCAAGATAATACAATAATAATCAGTATTTCCATAATCATAAATATTAGGACTATATTATTTCACTAAAAATCATAGTAAAAATATAAATATAGAATTAAGTACTGGATAAATAAAATGTACATTTTAGCCAAAAACAAAACTAGAAACAAACACAAACATGTTTTTACATTTCATTTAAAATGGATGTTTATTATATGCCATTTAATATTTTAGTAAAATAAATGCAATATATAAGCAATCAAATATCTATAAGTAGATAAAATGATATATATAAGAAATAAATTGTACCTTTAGAAGCATATTTTTGAATTAAATATTTATGAGAAAAATAGAATTTATTACATCATTATTTTAACTAATATTCACAATGAGATTTATTACTATAAAATATAAATTGATAAATTATATTGGAATTGAAGTCTCAATAAAGAATGCATAATGACCAAACTTCATTGTTAATGTGCTCTTTTCTAATAGCTACATATTAAAATAAGATAGGGCAAATTCATACAAATAATCTTTATAGTAGTAAGGAAGACGAAAGATTCTTAAGCATTTCAATGTTAACCTCATAAGTAATAAAAGATTGAATCAATACTATTCAACAAAACATAGAATATTATGGATTTAATAATCCAAATCAAGAAACATATTTTTTTACTTAATTTATATACTAATATAATTGATACTATACAAAAATAAATATAAATAATAATTTAATAACTGATTAGCGTTAGATAAATATTTTTAAAGTGAAGGAGAAAATATTCAGTATTAAAATGCAGACACAATATTTATCCCAAAATCATGCAAGTTTACTTCAATATAATATTCAATTTTTCAAAATAATAATAATTTTCACTAATATGATTACATTTATTTGTATAACACATTATTTTAAATTATAAATTACTTCAACAGGTATTTTTACTCCAAAAAGTAATTTACTATTAAACAAATAAATATGCTGTATTTGAAAGTCATTGATTAAAATACTGAAATTTTATGTACATACAGAAATAATTCTTATAATTTCTTGAATAAACACAAAAAAATTCTTAGTACTAAAAAGGTAATTTTGATCAAGATTCATCTCCAAAATCCATATCAGCATCTAGTTGACAATTTTTACATCCATAACCACGGCTTGGTGTGTTTTCTAAAGCAATATTACAATTACCTTTTCATAAATTCTTATATCATTTTTCAACAGCAGAAATTCTAGTTTTAACAGTAAACAGTTGGTAACATTCAAGAGTTTTATCAGTAGGTATTAACTGAAACATTCGTCTTCTTCCAGAAGCATTAAGTTCTTAGAAATTGTATGCTCATAACAATCAAGTAATATCCATTTGTGAATGCAATCCTTTACTTTGCTCCAACTTTTTTCAGAAAACGGAGAGACAATTCCAAGATTTTCCTTTCCACAATTCAAAATTGAAGTCATTAAAATTCAAATATTAAGTAGAATGGTTATTGTCAACAAAACATACTAAGTTGTTAGTTTACAATCAGAAGAATGTGTAAATCGTGCTATTTTTATAACTGTGTTTCTCATTGGATAACTCTGAAGTGAGAAACACGGTAGATGAAATTTAATTGGCTAAATTTGCAGATGAACAAAACACACACTTTTGTATGGAAGTAGTTCCACAATTTTTTGTAATTCTCAAAACCAATGTGCACTCTATGAATGCAGAACTTTATGTAAATAGTAATATTTGAAATTGAATTATAAAATGCAGATGTAATTACATTGTAAAAGATATTCATTATTATCGGTAAATATTCTTAATATTTTAAATACATTGAAAAATAAATGCCTATAAAATATTAATAAAGTTTCTATAATTTATTCATGTAATTTTTCATTTCACCAAACCTAGAAGAGTTTATCTTAACTTGAATATAAAGGTGCCAGACTATTTATATTTAAAATACATTATCTTTTCAAATATAAAACAGTTTTTAAGTTAATAAATTTATTATATATGGATATGTAATTCATATTAATTATATTTAAAACTGAATTTTTTTTTTCTTTCAAGCAACTAAATGAGAATGAATGAAGATAGTTTCACTACTACTTTAAATCTTCTCCATGATGACATCTATAAAAGGGATACAACAAAGCAGAAAGCCTGGTAAGACACTGAAATTTTTTGCAACTGGTATGACTTTTAGGGAATCAGGCATATATTTCGAGTAGAGGAAATGACTATTTCATACATTGTGAAGGAAGTTATCCTTGCTATCATAAAGAAACTGAAATATACTATTCAGTTGCCAAAAAATGCATCTGAATGGAAAGAAGTTGCTACTCAATATTGGTTACAATGTAACCTCCCAAACTGTATTGATGCCAAACATATTTTGCAAAAGCCATATAACAGTAGATCTCATAATCACAATTATAAAGGTACTGAGTCCATTGTTTTATTGACAGTAATCGACTCAAATCACCCCTTTAAATGAGTTGATATTGGCACAAATGGTCGTATCAGTGATGGGTGGTTTGGAATCCATGTAAAATAAACCAACTTTTTCAGCAGAAAGAGATGCAAATTCCTAATGAGGAATATTTGCCACAAAATGGGGTAAAGACTCCTTATTACTTTGTGGCGGATGCAGCTTTTACCATTTTCCTTAATGAAGCCATACTCAGAAAAATCTGTGACAGCTTCGCAAAAATTTTTTAATTATAAGTCAGATAAATGATTAACATCGTAAAAAGTTATATTATTGAAAAACAAAATAGTTTACTAATATTTCATGCATATTTTAAATAATTTTAATCACTCATTTTTTAAATAGGCTTTCACTTGCAAGGTGTGTAGAATGTGAATTTGGGGTTTTAGCTGCCAGATTCAAGTTGTTTAGATCGCCAATAAATTTACAGCCTGCTGTTCTGAGAAATTTTGCAGTGGCAACCTGTGTCTGCACAATCTTTTGGCTATGAAGTCACCAAATTATATTCAATTGGAACAAGAAATAAATCTGTAAGCTATTTTATTGATGTTTAACTGTGAAAATACATTAATAATGAAAATGAGATTTTTAAATTATTTTAAACTAGAAATTATTTTTTATTAATTTTGATGTAATATTTAAATTATCTACTCTATAAATTTATTCTTTATCAATGCACTAATATTTGATTTAAATTGCAATATTAATATGTAAAAATTTTATTTGTCAACACTTATAATTGCCTATTCAAGCTCCTTTTTTTGAAAAAAAAAATGTTTTATTTCTAGGTCTAGTATTGGGATTATGAACATAGTCCCTAATAATTTGAGAAACCCTTCACATTATGCAAAAGAAGTATGAGGCAGGTAATCTAATTATTTCTTCACTGATGCAGGAAGAGTTGAATGGCAGTACAGATCTTCAAGTATGAAGAATTAGAAAGAGAATTTTTATATACAGAATAATAAACTTAATAAGATTATAAAAAATTGTAATATGATCATAATTATTATTAATACATTTTTTCAAATTCATAACAAAATATCCAATATCTTATCTACTCTTATAATTTGAGAAAGGAGATTAATATATTTCTAGTTAATTTGACGTTATATATTAACTAGAAAGATTTTTAAAGAATAATTTATTTATTTTCATAGCTAAGCATTTGTTTTAAAACCATGCATTCTGCATTTCTTTTGGTCTATATAAAGCAACGTTTGGATAGAGTCCCCAATAAAAGATAAAAATTTGTAGATTTGGTCCTGTTCTTTATTTGTCTCAATCACATTTTTTGGAGCTTGAACAGCAGTCTTCAATGCTACTAAGCATTGTTTTTAGCACTGGCAGCTTCTGTTTTTTCTATAATGTCATTATCCAATTCACTTTCACGAAAGCTGCTATCCATCTGTGAAAAAATTGATACAGGTTAATTATAAAATTATAAATCAAAGATAAGATAGACTTATTAAAAATAACCTAATTCTGATAAAGTTAAAATGACTTCATTTTAAAGTAAGTTTTCTCTTTTTGTAAACATAAATAATTATAAGTTTATTATTTAATCATTAAAATGTTACTTCTTCAATCAATGAATCTATGCTTCTGTCTGGCTCACAATCTTTTAAAAATAGTAATATGAAGCAATGAGCCCTCTTCATCTTAAAGGTTTCCATTGCCCCAAATCCTGAAGTATTCTTTAAAACTTTTTTATACTCTAGCACAAATGTTGATCTTAGGTTTTTCCACTTTTTTTTATAGTTCGGTCTGTAAATTATTATTTTAATTATGTGAATTATTATTTGTAAGTTTTACAGTGAGATTAATTATATATAATGAACTGTTTCATTTATAATTTTTTCTTTTCAGATTTACCTTGAAGAAACTATAGAAAAGTTGATATTTTTCTGTAGTTAAATTTTTTTAATGCAGAATAAGTCTTGTGAAATTATGATTGCTTGTTTATCAAAAAATTTGACATAATTCATGTATATATTTGTATTAAATCTCCAAATAATATATTGCATGCTATTTTCTGTTTTAATCATTTTTTAACAAATATTCAAAATTAACTTTGGTTACTATTCAACTAAATTGACATATATATATTTCATGTACTGTATTCATTGAATTACACCATTGCTAATATAATTTATTTCTTGGAATAACTCAAAATTGTAATGCATTCCTAACTGTTTAAAAGTTTATTAAATTTAGTTTGCATACACAAATATAATTATATTTTTTACAATCTCTTCATCAATTCATTTTAGTTTATTTTATAATATAAATATGAAATTAGAATACATTTTATTCTTATCAATAAAATTTTATAACTCAAAGGTTTCATAAATAATATTGAAGTTCAATACTGCTTCAATAGTATTTATTATTACATATATAATATTAATACTTATGTATATATATATATATATATATATATATATATGAATTAAAATTTTCATAGTTTTTTATTTCAATATTTTACAACAAACACTATTAACAACTTATAAACAAACTTATTAAGAAGAAAGACACATTTTAAAATATGAATTTACATAATTTTCAAATTAAATTTTCCTATTGTTAAAGAATTTTCAAATTATTAGCACAATGTTAACAAATGTCATGATACAAGTAATAAAAACTAAACTCTGAGATATGTCAGACCCCATGGCACTAATGCTTATAATGCCCATATCTGTTTCCTAGACTGAGGACCCTGGGGTGCAAAGCATATCTGAATTAGGTGGTCTTATAAACAGGTCATAACATACAAGTCTAAAATTAGGTGGTCTTAACATATACACATGCTTGGTACTCAGCATTGCACTGAAATGGTATCTTAAAGTAATTGACAGGCATATATTTACAGTGTTATTTACTTTTAATTATTTAACCAAAAATATTAGTTTAATTATTAATAAATAGTTAACACTACATTGCATCCAACTGTAACGTTATTGGACTCAGCTATATATTAAACATGTATAACTTAATAAGGCATAAAATTTTAAATCTCAAAATATAAAGTAACAAAAATTTTCATACTTTTTATTAATTTAAATATTTTACAATTTCCCCTCAATATCAATTCACACAATTTATTTTTCAAATCAATCTTTCCTATTATTAAATAGCATTTACATTGTTAACATAATGTTCATAAATGTTACAAAACAAGTAGCTGTAACTAATATTGTAATTAATATAAATTGATTAATATAGTATGCAATTGTAAGATAACTCTTAATTGTAAAATATTGAATTGACATTTCGTTTAAAAAAAATCGACAGAAACTCAATATAAATTAGCAAAAATTAACATTTGTGCATTTATATATAGTTCTAAAGAATTAAAATAGAAGAATAAAATATTTTAATAACATTAAAAAAAGTATATTTAAATTATGAATTACTTCTCTGCAGAGCTTTATATCTAAATCAATTAAAAGGCATGTATAAGAAAAAATAAGATTGAATTTTAATTTATTTTAATAAAAATTCAATATTTAATAATTAGTACAAATTATTACCTGCACAGCCCGGCATTTCATTTGAGTTGTGGCTTGTCTGATACAAAGTTGAGATGTTACTACAATAGAAGTCATCGCGAAAAAGTTCACAATTGTTTTTAGAGCTCATGATTGATGCGGTTAAAGAAAAATCTCTTTAGACATCAATAAATAATTGCAGCAGAATTATATTCTGCATTAGCTTTTCTTAGCAATGGGGAAAGAAAATCGCTCACAGCCAATAAGAGATAAGAACTTGTTTGCATTCTCCCCTATTAGTAACCTGGTGATATCAGACACTATAATGTCCCTTTAAATAACGAAGGAAAATTTCTCCTTTTAATACAATCATCAAACAAATATGCTTTCCTGGACTGGTCAATAAAAATATGATAAGACAAGAAGAAAAACTATTGTGACTGAAATATTACGAATATTTTGTGATCTCTCATTTCAAGTCAACCATTCCATTTTGGGAATTTAATCAGCCAAAAATATAGGAAAGACCTCGTATCCTTGCTCAATTTATTTGCTGCCTATGGCTTATCGTTTGTCATAATGTCCACTTTTCAAATAAGAGATGAAGCGCTGTTCTTTACAACCTTTATCCATCCAGGGCCGGCGCTAGCAGCTTCGCCGCCCCGGGCAAAGAGGTAAAATGCCGCCCCTTTATAACAAAAATTAAAAGAGATAACCTAAACCCTTTCCACGATTAATGGTAAAATAAAACGAGTAAAAAAATTGCAATCACCAGCAATGTTGAAGTTTTGATTAGCAAAAAAATATTTATTTATTTATGTTTTTGGCACTAAATTAAAATTAGGGTTGCGCAGGAAAAAAGGAAAGAGTCATTTCTGGTGCATACTTATAAAATACAGAACAGATATTTAAAAAAAAGTAAAACAAATTATAAAACCACTAAATATTAAAACTTCATTACATATTAAAAATACATTTAATCCGAGAGTTGAAATTAAAAGTGTTTTTTTCTCACTTTTAATTCTGAAAATTGTTTTATAATTTCTTTAACATTAATTTTTTCAGCTAGGTCATGTTCGACGGCTATTGTTGTTAAGCCGTTTAGTCGATCCTCGGTAGTTGTGAAGCATAAAAATTTTTTAATTAATTTTAATTTGGAGAAACTCCTTTCTCCACTTGCCACACTTATTGGGAGAATCAGCAATATTCTTAAAACTATACCAAGATTGGGAGCAAAATCCATGTTCGATATGAATTTTAAAATCTCAACTGGACTTTCTTTTTTGTTTAGCAAAGCCAAAACAGCTACTATCTCGTCTGCCAAGTAAAGCGCGTTTATATCGGATGAATTCCCATCAGTCAACACTGTTTCTAAATCTTTACAATACTTTATAAAGTCGTTTTGAGGAATATTTTTTAAATCAGAAATATTGTATAAAAATTGGAAATAGTTGCTGTGGGTACTGATCAAATCAAACCTGGATTCAAGTGCATTGATAGCTTTATCTAATGTAAAAAAATAAAATTTTGCCTTATATTTCAAAGCAGGATCTTCTATTTGATCATCTTTTGCCTCATAGTCGAAATTAACAGTCCTTCTTCGAACTCTATGACATGGCTGGGTAATCAAAATTAGCTGGTATGTCAATTTTGTCTGCGAGTTCTCGAGCATCGCAAAGCATTTCATTAAAGGCTCCGTCCGATCTAAGATCCTTGAAAAAATCTTTACAATTTTTCAAGAGCTCCATAGCAGATGGTAAATCATAGTCTTTTGTCTGCAAGAGCTTACTTATAGGATTGATACAATTTAAGATTTTGTACCAAATTACAATGCAGCATAAGAATTTAAATTGTTTAACACAACTTAATAGTCCAGAAGCCTCAACTCTTATAGAGTTGTCAATCTCTGAGTTATTACAAACAGCAAGTGAAGCATCGTATATCCCTCCTAATTGATACCTTAGCGGTTTTAATGCATCTATTCGCTTTCTCAACGAGTATCACTTAGAGGTTTCAAAATAAGTCCGGAAACATATTTTAATAACATGGTCCATCGAAAAGTTGATGAGGACAAAAACAGATATATTTTTTGGACTATATTAAAAAAAAAAAATTTGGCGGCTTCGAAAGATGCTTTTGCCACGTCATTAACTACCAAGTTTAATGAGTGGCTGCTACATGGAAGGTAAAATGCTCTTGGATTTAACGCATTTATTCTAGATTGCACTCCCGATTTACTGACTCTCATGTTAGCTCCATTATCGTAAGCCTGTCCCCTCATATCCTGCAAATTCAATCCTAATGTTTCAAGCCTTTTAGGTATTAGAACTGAAAGTTCATATCCAGTCGATCTTTCAACCGGAAGAAAGCCTAAAAAACTTCCTTGGGATTGGACTTGTCAATGGATACATACCTTACTAAAACTGTCATTTGCTCGATCTTGCTAATATCAGGAGTGCTATCTAGAATTATTGAATAATATTTAGCTTTTTTAATATCAGTAATAATATGAGATGTTATATTTTCAGCTAAAAGAATAATCAATTCATTTTGAATTTCTTTTCGGCGATACTGCACTTTAGCTTCTTCTTTTTTAAGCACTTTGCGGATATGCTCTTCCATTACTGGATCAAACTGAGCAAGTAATTGAATAATTTGTAAAAAATTACCATTATCGAAATCGTAAAGTTTGTCACTTGTACCTCGGAGGGCTAAGCAATTTTGAGAAAGCATTTTTATTCTTGAAACAATTCGTAAAAACATCTCTCCCCAATAATTTATTTCTGCGGTGATAAGTCTTTGTGAATGACTGTCAATCGTTTTAGAGTACAGTACTGTAAAATATAACGCATTCTATATTACTAGCAACCAATCTGCAAGGTAATTATTTCATAAATAAAACAATGGGACTACCCTTTTTCATTTTATAGTCACGGTGTAAGGCTTGTTAAAGTTTGTCAGGACTGATTTTTCGTGTTCCCCCGTACATATTTTTCGTGTTTTCATACATGTTTCGACAAATTAAGACACACGGTTAAAAATTCTATTACTGTGTCCCTTTGATTAAATTATAATAAAAATATTATTTCTTTAAGTTTTAAACTATTTTTAAGAGGGAATTTCTTATGCTTGTAAGTTTTCTTGTATTTGAAATATTTTGACATTTCAAATAGTTAAAAGTTCATACATTATTAATATATACAGGGTGTTTATTAAACATATGCCAAAAATTCAAGGGTTTGTTCCCTGGACTATTCTAAGAATATTTTGTCCTTTGATAGTTTTTGTGAACCCGCTTTGTTTCGAAGATACAGGGCAAACATAGCTTTCGTCAAATCCATTTTTATAATTTTTAAAATCATTAAATTTCTTGCATTCTTATTCTAACTGTAGGTCATTATTTTCAACAGTTCTTGTAGATTAAAAAACTTTATCTGAAATTTTTGGTGATAAAATGTTGTTATATTGTCAAAAATTTTGTTCGCCCTGTATCTTCGAAACAAATTTTTGCTGTATGTTTAAAAAAAACCCTGTATATATACAGGGTGTTAGGGTTTTGATTCCAAATATCTTAATGCATAAAAATATGATTCATTTTAAAGAAAAAAGTTTAGTATATCATGGGTCAAAACTCAATTATTTTAGAAAGAAAAAATGTTTAAAAGTTTGAGAAATTTAATTTTAGGGCCAATTTGCCGCTCCCTAAGTTTGCCGCCCCGGGCAGGGACCCTGCTTGCCCACCCCTAGCGCCGGCCCTGATCCATCATATTTGGAAATATCGTTGTTCCTTATCTCACATACATAATTTTACTAAAAATCTATAAAGCAAAAAATATATTTAAGATTTTTTTAATTATTTAATTTCATTCAGCTTGATCTTAACATCGAGTTCTTATACATCATTCCGATTCCGTACAAAAGAAGGCGATAATGACACCTTTTGGAATAATTGGATTTCTATTTATGCCTTTCGGTTTATCAACGGTGGCACTAATTTTTCAGTGATTTATGAGAGAAGTCTTGTACGAATCGGATTTTGTTTTTGTTTATATCAATGACGTGTTCATTGAAAGCTCCTCGAAAGAGGAAATCATCTGACACTTACCTCTATAACCTTGACCACACACCTCGATAGACATATAAACCGATTTCAGTTACCTTTGGTCAGAGTGAACTCAATTGAATTATAATTCAATTGAGTTACCACTGGTCATCTATAGATGACCAGTGGTAATTGAAGTGACGGTTTATCTCTCAGTCGAGATCAGTAGTACATAAAATAGTTAATAAGATATTTTCATCTCCTCATGAAATTGGGGAATAATTTTTGAGTTTTCAACCGGGTTTTGCTCTTAACTATCGGTTGAGGTTAGTAATGAATATGGCTATTATATCTGGTGTAACTGCAATACTGTTAAATATGCAATACAAATAATTATAATGAAGAGCATATTGAGAGTTAAACAACTTTTGTTTTTAAATTATTTGATAAATGATAAAGATATTGAAACCCACTTGAAAAATATTGCCCATTCTGAAATTTAACCTATCAAAATCTATATAAGATCTACCCAGTTATTTAGGACTCCTAAATTTTTACCAAAAAGATATTTTCAAGGAAACTGAATTCTAAATTATATTTTGAGAATATTTCAAGGAGTTAGGAAAACAAACAAATAAAACTGAATATAACTTCAGAGCATACGTCAGATGATATCGACTTAAGCTATTTTTATGGTATATTTATTAATATCAAATTCGAAAAATTTAATTCAAGATTTATATCTAGGCTAAATATTTCAGTTATTACATTTATGCATTTTGTTGATTTTGGCTAAAATAAAAAGGTTATGCTTATGGATTTTTACTTATTATAACTAAGAAATTCAATTTGAGGAGAGATAATTTTTATAGGGTATGATTTTCTTGAGAAAAACGTTTTGTATTCCGATTCCTGGACACAGTAGCATGAAGGAAAAAAGAGAAAATATGTCCTTAAATTTTGCTTGTGAATTCCTCTATATAATTAGAAAGATAAATAAATTGATCAGATAAATGAAAGAAATTGGTAAACTCAAATCCTTGTCAAATCTTTCCCAATACGTAATAGAGAAATGCAACATGTTGCGTTTTCTGATGTTGATAAAAAATTAATTATAGAGGAAATCATAGAGGGAAGTTTATCACACATTTTTAAACATAGAGGGAGTATTTCACTTTTTTTTTGTTCAGCAGCAGACGATGTTGAGAAGACACAGACAGTAAGAGGAAACCCTCCGTCATTTGTATATTTTAATTTTCGTGTGTATCGCTGATTTTTTATTTGTCTTAAATTAATTTTGCTTAAATTTCTGTATTATCAATTTTAAAATTTCATGTAGTTTAAATTTCATTGCCAATTGTGATATTAAATACATAAAATTGAAATAATTTTACTGTTCCTTGTATTGGAATACTATAGTGAGATAATATAGAATAACTATCTTATCTTCGTGTGTACATTATTTATCTTGAAATAGTTTTAAGTTTTTTATTAAGAAAAAATTGCCGAAATTAACGACTTACCTGTGATCAGTGAATTTTAATACTGTTTTAAAACTTCAAATTATATATTTAAGAACAAAAATTGGAATGCATAATTATAAAAGTTACTTCTTGAAAGAAGTTATGAAGTGATAAGTGTTTCAATTTTTCATTATTTAGTTCCTGTACTAATCTTTGAAAATAGCATGAGTGTTTTTAGAATTGGTCCTATTCTGATTATGTCTTAAAATTGCTTTTGGATGTTTTTTTGAGAATTTTACCCTGTACCATTGTTGTTTACCAGGCAATACTGCTATAATATTAAATTACAAATTATGTAATCAAACCAATAGTGTACGACGTGTCAGATTATCATTTGCATGTGATATTCTCTAAAGTGTGTACTTTTAAATAATATTTTGAATCTAAAATGTGAATGATAGATTTTCAAAGTTTGGAAGGAGATAATTTTTAATTATCTTTTGAATATAGACTAAACTTTACTCTAACATTTTGTGCAGTTTTCTCATTGATATCCATTATAACCAATAAATCCACCATGAAATTGCTTAGCGTTTATTCTTGGTTGCTTCTAAATATGCTTATTTATCCTTACGAAATTTTAATACACAGATAACTATGTTTGATGATTATTTCTCAATCAAAGAAGATTGTTTTAACCAAGTATCTAAAATGTCTTATGTGGTTGAATTTGAATTGTGTTATCCATATTTTTAAAATGTTTTTGAACTATTGACTTTTCTTACTTAACATGGGAAGAAAAATGGACATTTATTAGCTTTATCATTAATATCCATGTATTATTTCATTTTAAGGACACTTAATTTTTAGATTTTTATACAGTATTTAAAATGCATTTAATGTTAATGGATGTATATCAAAACAAGGTTGATGATTATATATGCTTATCAATTATTTTGTCTTGAACCTGGAAAATTTTAAACAAATATTAAATATTTGGACAGCTTATGATTGCTTGTTTCATTAAAAACAATTTCTACAAAAATATTTTTCAAACAATTTCTTTAAATGCTGAGAGTTTTGTCATGAAATAATTCTCATAACAAAAAGTATCATTTTTTAAAAAAAAATATATTAGTGTTCCTGGTACCCTTTTAAAAATTATATTTATTCATTTATTGAAATTTTTTAAAAATTTTTTCACTAAAATATTGCACTACAGAATTATTTTTTTTCTTTAAATATGGTTAAATCAGTATACAAATTATGAGAAATTATGTTTTAAAATGAAAAGAGCAAGAGCTGAAAACTTTTGTTAATTAGTCATTTTAACTTTAAATGTGCTATGATGAATTTAATATGATCAAGTTTGGAAATTAATAACTAGTCTATGCTTATGATTAATTTGGTTGCAACTAAGTTTTTTACCTAAATGTAAATTTCATATAAAGAGTATAATACTATATTTGAAGCTTCTTATGTATTATCCTGTTGTTCATTTTCATCAAAAAAATATGCTGTGTATGTAAATGAATCTGAATGCGGTCACAAATGTTTTGGAATGCAAGAAGCACTTTCCATTTTGACTGGATAGTCACTAGTCCCAATTTTTCTACATTTCGTCAATGTTTGTTTTAAATAAAGGTTCATAGCATAATCATTTAAGTACATTTTTTTGTGCCAGGATCCTGTAAACTGTTCTTTACTCCACTGTTTTCCGTTTAGTAGAAAGCAGGGCCTAAATTTTAATCCCATTTTACAAAATGTTAGGTAGAAGAAACAGCAGTTAACTTAGATTTTCATTGAATTGAATTGGACAAATAAATATTTTTATCGTATTCCAATTTTTGTAACTATGCACTTAAAGGATATAAAATATTTCAAGACTTGCATCCATAAAAAGTATAAAGCCTTCCTTAGCTTATAAAATATCTCAATGTGTTTGCTAAATTGAAATATTTGGTGAACATTTTTTTCCGTGGAATGGTGGACAGGATATTGGCATAAATAATTATTTAAGTTATATAATTTTCTGCCATTCAAAATTAGAATACCAGATTATATGTGAACTGATTATTGATTGACACTGTATCTTGATACTTTGCTGCAGTTTTACTAAGACTGTGAAATGAAAATTTCTTTTTATAAATAGATTTACAAGAAAATTTATTATTCGGTACCTTGATTGTAATTTGTCAATAATTTTTTTCCTATTATCTGTTTGAAAGAAATTAATAATTTTTATGCTTCTAGGTTAACATTGGGTAAAAGACATTGATTTAGAAAATTAAAATATATATTTAATTGTTAGCAAATCCCATTAGCTTTTGCACACCATATCATCCAGTGGAAAATATTTCCTTGGCTTTCAAGTGAAAATCATAGTTTACAAAATTAACAACATATATTGTTTACCTAACTTTATTCGAAATACTGTTTTGCACCATGAAACTAGTTTTAACGTTGAGATTGGCTAAAAATAAATCAAACAAGAATTGGAATGCATAAAAATGGTATTCCTTTTAGTTATGAAGTCTTGAAATATTGAAATTGGGTTTCTTTTTATGGTTCTGTGTTCCCAATGGGTGTCATATTGAGAAAAGCATAAATATGTTTGTCACAGTAAGCAAAATCAATACTTTTTCAAAAATTAAAGAAAATGATAACTATTTTTTTAAAAATCAATTAAAGTGTGGGAACATGATAGAAGAAAGAATCTAAAATCATATATTTTCTATTTTTCCAGTGGTTAATCATAGGTAACAATTTAAAAAAAGGAAGTATTCACATCATCTTAACTAATTGGAAGACATGCAGGGCAGAAACATCCCATGCTTTGAAAATCAGCAAGCTTGGAAAAACAAATTGGTTATCCTTTCAGCATTCTCCTATCTCATTCTTTCTTTGAAATAGTCATTGTTATTTTTCACCTGCTTTTCTTTTGTTGAAACAATCATTTCTTAGAATTCATAGGGTATCTGTGCTCTATGCTACCTGTATTTTTTAAAAAATTCTCTAAACAATACAATTTCATGTTTTTATACCTTTGTTTCTAAGCAATGCTGTACAAATGTAAATTAGCAAAGTATAAAAAAAGTGGAATGTTTGAGAATTTTATTTTATAAATCTGCAGAAGTTGTGGATTAATTCAGTGAGGATGAATTTGTAGTTCTATTATGAAAGTACAGTTCTATTATGATAATGAATTTTAGCAGTGTGGTGAAAATAATGAAGAACCAAGTTAGGAGATAATATTTTTGTTTGCAAAAATCACACACACACACACACACACACACACACACACACACGCACGCACGCACGCAAGAAATAAAAAAGTTAAAACATATTCTCAAAGTTTAGTCTTCTGTGAAACTGATGAGAAAAAACTTATTCAATTTTATAATGTAACAAAAAGGAGTATAGATATAGACAGTGAAATATTTCATATTCTGCAGCTCAAAAAACCGACAGATGGCTGTTATCGTTACACCTTGAACATCGAAAAAATAAATATCTGAATAACTCTAATGTCAACAAATAATACTCCAAAGCAATATGCAAGTAAAAAAAAATTCCTTAAAAACATAGCATAATCCCTTATATATTCACATATGAAGATGAACTATGTTAATGCTTTTTAGAAGATGTCTGCCAAAAAAATCAGTGAAGCCAATTCCAGTAGACTGGGTGATAATCAGAACTCAACAAACAGGGCCAATGTGTTATGTTTCCCAGACCCAAGGATTATAAAATTAAAATTTCTTCCTAAAAAGGCAATAATTTTACTTGCAAAAGCATTCTTATATTTTCTGGAAGTGTATTAGTTCAGAACCTTCAATACAAGAATGTAATTCTGCTCTTATAATTTTAAAATGTTTTACCTCCTTAAACATTTTGAACGTTTTTTTATTTTTATTTATTTATTTTTTTTTTAAGATCAGAATTATAATTTCACAATTAAATAGTGTAATCAATGTTTATAATGAAATAATTACTTTAAAGTTTATAGAGATAATTTCTTTTTAACAAATTTGATTGGAAAACTAATCACACCATATGACTTTTGATGTCTGTCAAGAGTATACCTTTTGGGTTAAAGTGAATCATTTTAAAACAATTTATCTTAGTATAAGCAGTTTTGCAATTTTTTTCAATTTAACCATGGACAAAAATTTGATGGAAAAACTAAGGGCTTTATTTGGGTAACCATAAGATACTTTAAATTAATTTGCTTTTTACAAATCCATAAGATACTTTAATAGTATTTTTTTAATTAAATGTATCATTAATTCATAGAAATGTAACTTGTGACTTGTAAATCTTCTATTTTATTTCTTTGTGATTGATCGCAAAATCTTATAGAAAAAGCTGGCAAAGAAGAGGCAACCCTAAGCATTTTCTTTTTGATAAATTGTGATTGTTAAATTTATTTTTCAGTTTATTTTATTTGATTTTTTGAGCCCTGTGATATTTCATTAAACTGTATATAAAATCATCAAAAACAGCTAAACTAAAATCATTTATAAATG
Source organism: Latrodectus geometricus (assembly GCA_026290005.1). NCBI lineage: Eukaryota > Metazoa > Arthropoda > Arachnida > Araneae > Theridiidae > Latrodectus > Latrodectus geometricus. Next base: position 18,430 of record JAPDSC010143142.1, read on the forward strand.
CTTTTCATTTTTAATTTCTTTTTGATAAACCATTTAACTTAAATATTGTAAAATAATGTAGAAAATATTTTTTATTTAATTGGTAAATAAGATGCAATTTTATTTTATTCATGAAAAGTATATATTATTGTTCAAATATAAAAAGTGGGATACAAAATGAATCTGAACAAAAGTATTTGGAGATAATATATGTCTTAAGAGTACTTAAATGAAAAAGAGCATTCAAGGTATGCCTTGTCAAAACCAAGAGTTGTATCTTGCAGAAATTACATGCCAAAGTATTGAAAGAAAAATAAGCCTTCTGCTGTAATATTAAAAGCAGTTGTGGTGCTACAAGCTATATATGAGTAGTAATAATGTACTATACAAGCTATATATGATAGCAGGTATGATAAAAATGAAATAATACTAAGTTTGCAGTGGTATCATAAATACCATGTATATATAATTCATGTAATATTTAATATATTAAATGCTTTATACTTCTTAAAATGTTTATTTACAGTGAAGTATGAACTAATGAAGCAAAGTAAAATAAAATATTTTGTGATATATTATGAAAAATTTATTGTGTGAAATCCTATAGCTGATATATGTTTGGTTCAGTGCTCATGTCAAAAGTTGTACAGTTATCTTGCCAACCTAAATTATGTCAATTTGCACAATAAATAGATTTCAAAATCCCAATAATGTTCAATATTGAACTTAAAAAATCACAATCTCGTGATATTTTTGATTCAAAATATTGATATTTAGAATAAGTAATATTTTCTTAATACAGAAGTATTATAAAACTTAAAACATACATTTTGTTACAAATATTACAAGCAAAATAAAATATTAATACTTTTCATACTCAATCAATAAAATACACATATAATCAGTTTTTTATTATTCAAAAGAATAGGAACACTTTAAAAATACATAGTATGTAAAATACCAAGCAAATTTTAACAATTTCACTAGAAATCTAAATTAATGTCATCAATAACATACATTTTTTTAAAACACATTTTCTTATTAACCAATGAGTGGCACTCACCTTTATATATATATAATCTGTTGTAACACAATCCTGCATAGGAGTACAACCAGGTAATAAAATTAAATCAAAAACATAAATACATACATTTTTATATAAACTTGGTTTCTTTTTAACATGGGTTATATGTTTTGTGGTTTTAACATGGGTTATATGATATGTTACCCACTCATATATTTAGGTTTATTATATCACAATAAACCTAAATATATGTGTGGGTAATATTTCTACAATGTTCTTAATAGATTGTATAAATTATTACATAAAACAGCAATTTTAATTGAATAACAAAGTACTCATCTAACCATTTGTAAATGAATGAAAATTATAAACAAATTCAAATTTTATCTATCGCCATTCATATCTTTCATTAGCTAAAGACAAATGAAAATTCAAATTTTATTCACTTGAAAAATAAACTTAATTTTTTCATATTACAACCTCAAACATTTCATACATAATTGTAAAATGTGATACATAGCAAAAACTTCAATGAGTACTAAAGCTCCGAACAAATTTTGTGCTGGAATACACCAGGTTACTGCAAAATCATGGGTTACATCATTAGATCACACAAGAATCCATTTCAGCACAATGATCTATGGGTTGGTACATTTGAGATCTATACCAGCTCACATAGAATTTAGCCACTTATTTTCTTTGAATTATTGTGAGCATTTTGCTATATATGTTATGATGGTTTGCCAAATAAAAGAATTATGGCAATGTCTTGTATTCCAAAATGTAATTTACCTTAAGGTAAGAAATTTATATAGTTATAATGCATATATTATATGATCTTACTTAAGCTCTCAAGAAATAATTTATTCAAGTAATTCACTTATAGGCACTTTTAATAATGATTATTAAACATTAATTCTATTTTTAAAATAATATATATATATCTAATCTATGCAGTAAATTATTGAAATAATGATTCTACTAACTGTATTTTATTTGGAAGTCCTTCCTCATGTTATAATAATTAAAATATTTATGATGAAAATAAAATACATAATCATACACATTGATTTAATATTTGCATGTGAGCAGATCTATTTCTTGAAAAAATAAAGATGCATTTAACACATTCTGTTTATTAGAGGTGAAAATTCTAAATAAAAACATCTTAATTTTAAAAGAACATTTTTATCTAAATATTGGATAATATTCTTAATGAAACGTGAAAAATACATTTAAAATTATATTTTAGCCGTGATGTTGTTTAATAATCTCATAACTTATTACTTACATGTACTTGAACATACCTTACTTATTGTTAATTGTTTTGAACACCCACAACATATTTTGTGAGGAAACTTTTTGTCAACAGTGAGCCATGTAGATATGTTTGAAATGTTATTTAAAATTTCTAATACATATATTTTGCATTAATCTCTATATTTTTAAATATTATCTGGCTTTTCTGATTGTATAGGACTTATTAATGTGATACCCAATGAAATGGATAGGGCATTAGATTAGACTAATTTCTTTCCTTATGAGAAGCATTGCTAGATTCTACATGCAATGGCATAAGAGAAAAACTATGATGCATTATAAATGTCTATTTCTTTTCTGAAAAATTTTGCGTGCAATTCCAGTCTCTTAAATAAATTTTTTTCTCATTGGAATTTTTTCTTTACAAACCACCAAGTAACTTTTATTGAAAAAGGGTTTTTAAATTTTATTTTAATATCTATTTTGTTTTAAAGTACATTTTATATTCTCTAATTACTATTTAAACATTATTTTGCTTAATTTTTTTATGATGCTATCTAAACTTTTATTTTATAAATGATAGCACCTTTAAATTTGAAACATGATTTGTGTATGCGATAATGGGAAACTTTTGACAACTTGATAATGAAATATTGTCACATACAATTGTATTTATTCATTAATTGGTATATTAGAAACAAAATTAGTTTTTGTTTATTTTTATGAACTCTAATATTGGAACAAATACTGAGATCATTGTTGAAAGAATTTGTATTTAAAATATGCATTCTGTTTGTGGTTAATTTAATTACATAATTATTCTGGAAATTATACATCTCAATCTAACATATTTTCCAAATATTTGCCCATGAACTGCTCTAGGTAATATTTAATTAATGAGTTATCGGCAAGTCATATATTACTTTTGGTTCACCATTTCACAAACTTCTTAAACATTTCAATATTCTGTATGTAAACAACAGTAGGTTTGGTAAACATTGAATTTATCTGTGAAGAAAGAAGAATTCCATCTTAAATAATTATTTGGTTGCATTTTTAACTATTAAATGCAAAAATTAAAAGTGAACAATACTACAAAATTTTATAGTTGAATATAAAATTAGAGTATTTACACCTACTGTCTTGTCTACTATTTCCAGAAAAAAAACTAGTTCAATTTTATTGAATACAAATAGAATAAATTGGATACACAAGAAGAAATATAATTAAATTGGAACAATTGGTGCAGTTTTGTGCCAATTGTTCCAATTTAGTGATTGCATCACCTGAGCTAAGCAAGCAATTCAATATTAAACTTATGATTATATTTTTGTAATAATGCTGATATAAGAATTAGAATAATAAATAATAATAAAGTTTTTATTTATTACAATTTTTTCCCTATTAATTTGAAAATATTAAAATTTGGAACCAGTTTACTAATATTTGGGGATAAAAAAAATTTTTTTAACAATCAATTGTAAATTTATCGGTGAAGCCTATAGTTTAAATGTTTAATAATATAATACCCAAATACCAAATTTAACTATAATATTAACTCTACATGTCAATTTCTAAGTAATTGTTAATTGATTAAATTTAAGAAGTTTTAGAAACATGTTAAATAAAACAGAATTTGTAATTATTGTTTTAAAAAGTTGTTTTACTTTTTGTATCTATTTCATTATCATTTCTCTTAATATCAGTTTATTGATTTAATTTTTATATTTAAGTTAATAATTATTAATTTTGTTAAAGAAATTATTTCTTTCAATTTCTTTTAAATAGAATTTCTAAAGATTAATTTCTTTTATTAAAGAAATAAGAGACATTATTATGAGCATTGATTTCCTTTTAATGAGAAATGCATATAAAGCATAAACATTTAAATTTCCATCTTTTTGTAAAATCATGTAAGATATTCAAATTATGAAAGAATCTGGTACAAAATCTTTTCAAATATTAATTTGTCATCTCAATAATTTTCATTAATTGCAATTAATATTTTGTTTAAATTTTTATTAGCTTAATTTTTTTTAATTCTAAACCCATTTTTGGAGATATCTTATATAAGTAATATTTTTGTGAACCTACACTATTGTCTAATAATTAAATTCTCTTTGCAGGTCTTGATAATGGAAAACTTTAAAACATGTTATTGAAATTGATTTTGTTAGAAACAATGGTACAACAATTGAAATAATTTAGAAAATGAAAATAGTGGAAAAGTTTCTATGCAGAGAATTTTGGAAATTTCTGCAAGCAGTAAATTAGTAAGAAAATCTAGTTATATTGTTTTTTTAAGTTACTAATCATTTAAAAGGTACTTCTTAACATGTTTTTGATTGAAAAACTCATAAAATTATAAACATGGATTCAGATTTTTGTAGGTTCTTTGGATTATTATAAGCAAATTATCAGAATACATATTTACTTAATCTTTTCAAAAATCATTATTTAATTGTTGAGTATTGTATTGAAGTAAAATAATAAAATATGTAACTTTTTATTAAAGTTTTATATCACAATAATATTTTAGAAGGAAAAGTAAATACAAATCTTGTAAATATAGATTTTTGTCATAAAAATTTATGGATTTGTTTTCAACTCTGTTTCATTGTTCTGAATTCAAATCAATAACTTGGCAATCTTATTTTTAAAGTACAAGAAGTAAGTATAATTTAGTCAGATTGATAAATAATAGTCTTGTAACATTTAAATACTTCTTGAATGAGAAATTTAAGTGAAAATTCATGTCTCTGTCATTTCTTATATTAACTATTTTGTAGTCACAATATCACATACATTTACATATATATAGTATTTTTATTTTATAAAAAATTTATAATCAGAGAATTTTCCTATTTTTATATATTTCTTGAAATAGAACAATCTGTATTCTCTTGACAAAAACATTTTCTCTCACTAATTAATAATGAGAAATTTATGTATTTAAGAAATTCTTTTTATCTTTATGTTTGCAGTATTGCTGGCTAAGAATCAATTCAGCACATCACACATTGTATACAGAATTTATTCTTTCTAAAATATGATTTATGATTAAGAATCATTGATGCAATTAAGACAAATTTACTCTTCAAATTTTGAATGTTGTAATATGAACCTATATAAATTAAAAAAATATTGCATGCATCAATTATTCTTGTAAAATAAAATAAAAATCCCTAATAATTTTTACTCCAGCTTTGAAACTGAAATATGCTAAAATTTTATGGAATTTATTAAACTTTTTTGAATAACAAAAAAGAAAACAAAAAAAGTTCACATTGATGCTTGTAAATTTAGTCTTTAAAAATTTAAACATTCAATATTTCTTTGGTAAAAATAATATGTTTTGCATTTCATTATGTTACACTATTTTAGCAAAATATTTTGTTTTAACTATTAAAGGTATAGCAACCATATAAAATAATTCATAGTGTGATTATCAAAATATTGAAAACTATCATCTTATTATTGTATTTTTAATCATGAAAATTAATTAACTTCTGGAATGATTAATTTTGCTTCAGCATTTAAAATTTTAATCTGTATATTATTATATATGATTAAAATTTACTGATTTTTAATGAGGAAAGTACTTTTAATGTTTTCTGAAATATCCAAGAATATTTCAGTATCATGATAGTATAAATTTTTTTTAAATATTTAAAATTTAGTCTGTGATAAGTCTCAAACATTTTAGCAATTGATTAAACAATTTCTTTGTCTATCACTTGATTATATTTATTGCAGTGATAAGTTGTTACAAAAAATGTGTATATAGTGGAAATATTGCCATTCAGAGGCAAATATTATATTTCTGTTTAATTACTTGTTTTACTGTGGTATCATTTAATTTGTGAAATTATTGCCTAAACCACATTTATCCTGTGCAAATGCTAGTTTACAGAGCTGAGAAATAAATCTGTGAAATTTAAGACAGCTTTGCTTATATTTTTGTGATTTGGCAACGTTTACCAACATTCTTGGCGCCAAATACATAGGTTACTATTCTAGAAGTTTCAGTTCGATAAACCTAATAGAAGCCTAGTTACCATAAAGTTTTTGGAACATTTCTAAAGTACCTAGGCTTACTTTAGAAATGTTCTAGAAACTTTGAAGTCCTATATACCAAATAGGTATAATTTTCAGTCTTAGGTGAGCAATGAATTAGTTGAAAGAGAAACAAGCAATCAGACATCTGAGTATTCATTTTTGTTACCTTCTGTATCATAGAAACTAGCTTATTTTAAACGATGTAATATTTTAAACTGAAGAAATCATAATTTGTGTAGTTTTGGAAGTGTTTAGTAGGAGCCAAGTTAATTTAAGAATGTTCTGGAAACTTCCAGGCCTTATACTAAAAAAGTATAAATATTGGCCTCCACCAAGCAGTGAGTTAATTGAAAGTAAAGCAAAGAGTCAATTAGACACTTGCCATCAGCTCTAAAAGTTGCTGAATTTAGATTTTGTATCATAGAAACTACAGATCTTATTTTAGCCTTGGTGAGAGCTTCATTCTGAATTTTTGTTGTCATTGTGATTGGAAAAATTGTGAATGAAATGTTTTGGAGAAAACTAATTTTTATTTTTGGTTAATTTACTTCATTAAATAATTCGGGATATATGTTTTTTAGACTGTGTAAGACCTTCAAATTGGAATAATTGTAGTTATTGTGATTTAAAGAACTGTTAATAAAGTGCTTAGAAAAATAATATTTTTCTGCATAATCACATCCTTGTCACCGCAAAAGAAAAACAATATTAATATTCAAAATGTTTTTGAGCTTAAAACTCACTCGGCACTTGTTTTTCCTGAAATTAAATATTCAAGAATTAATAATTATACTCTTTAATGTTTTCATTGACTCAAAATTTCTATCTGGAGTTCCTTAATATCACATAATGGTACAAAATTTACCTACATTAAAAGCTTGTCAGAACCATATCAACCATCATAAAATAAATTACATTATTTTTCTTAAAGGTGAAATAGGCATTATTTTTACTTTTACGCATGCACTCACACACTGAGAGAGAGAGAATTCTTTGCCATTTGCTAAATTCTCTTAAAAATTATTTAGAAAGTTAAGATGGTAGAAAAATTATGAAGAATAAGCCAATTAAAAAGTTTTTTTCAAAATTTGAAGCTGCAATCAAATTAACTTTTTTCTATAAAACCTTTAAAAAATATAGAGAATTACTGACAGTGAATGTTTCTGTAAAACATTAGATATGGTTGTAGCTTGGGATTATGCTGATTTTCCTTAATCAATATAAGTTGACCATTTTAAGTAATGCTTTTGAAGACATTGTTTGTAGTTGGAGATTTTATTATGCGATATACAGTATATATATCCAATATAATGAATATTGCTCAACAAAATTTGATGCACGACATAATCCGTGAATTACATACATGACGACAAAATTGTCATGTATATAATCCACAGATTATGTGATAAAGTTTGAAATTCAGTTGTTGTTATTACATGCAGGCACACATCTGATAAAAACATTCTCTATCAGAAAAGCTTGCAACAAAGTTTTGAAAGAAATGCTGTTTATGTTTCATAAAATAGATAACAAATGCCACTACAATTCAACTTATATATTTCAGCTATAATCATCTTTGTTTTATGATGTTTGAGAATAAATTCAGCGCTTGGAAAGATTAAAGTTGCAATTGATTATTGTCATTTCACATTTTGTCTTAACCTGATTTGTTTTATTCTGAAAATATTCAAATTCATACATTGTCATGTGGTAGCAAAAGCATACAAGTTGCATAATAAAATATTGCCTGCAGACTTTCAAATCTTTTTTTTTTTTTTTTTTTTTTTTAAATAAAGATTGCAAAAAGTCTGATGAATGTCTTCAGTGCCATGAATTCAATTTTACAATATACAAAATCTTCAGATGCTTTATCTATAAAACATAAATTCCTTAATAAAGTAGGTTCTTTATCACCTTTTGAATATTTCTACTGTTTTATTAAATTAATATGATGATCTGAAGTAAGATATAACTGGAGTAATAATTACACATAATTTCAATAATAATTGAATTTCTTGATTTAGCCCATCTTGTATAATTATGGTTCTGAGATTTGAAAGTTTCTTGTTAAAGTCATAATTTGAATTGATTTTAATTTAGAGAATCATATTGTTCATCTATGTACAAATCAAAAGTTGAAGGAATTTCAAAAGGCATTAAAAATAACATCACTTGCCCTATGTTCCTCTTACTACTATTGTTATTTCTATGAACCATTTTTAAATGAGATCACAAGGCATTACTAAATTAGACATGGATCAAGTGACACTCTTGTGAACACTTAATTTGAATCCAACAGAATCTTCACCGAAACTTTTGATTAAAAAAAGGAAATTTTTTTAACTACATTAGTCTTACATCAGATTCCAGACATTGAAATAGATCTTATTCCATGTTCAAAAATAATCTTTGCTCATATGAAACTGATGTTATTTTTATATATTTAGATTAAGACATTTTGTGTATTTTTTTATCATAAATTTTTTTTCAAGGCAGATAATTATGATTTGTGTAATAGTATTTAAGCATAATTGTAATAATAGTATGACTCTGTACTAATATTAATTAAATGTGTGCCATTTAATTTTGCATATTTAATGAAATATATTTTGCCTATGTGAAGTTCATTCTTAGTTGAAAATAAAATTTAATTACCAAGAAATGTATTTCTTTGTTGAGGAGTGTAGTATGAGACTGATTCTTTCAATGATTGAGTAGTTTTAATCCAATCCCCCAATTCAGTGGTTTTTCCCATCTCTGGTAATGAGTATATATGAATACTCCTGTAATTAAAATTAACGTTATCAATAACTAACGTGCAATTTCTGAACCAATTTTTCATGTAGCTCTGGTTAAGCTAGCCACTGAATGATTAATGCTGTTTTTATATCTGAACACTGTATGAATTTGATTTTCAGTACACTTTTGGATACTTGCAGTTATTCAGAATTCACTTTAAATTGTAAATCCTAATTAGAGTAGCCCCTTTTACTAAAAGTGACAAACCAACCAATTGTATTAAAAGACTAAATAGATATGTACAGTTGCAAGACTTCATTTTTTATGAATAAAAGCTGTTCACATCTTGTATTTCTTCTAATGATTTCTGAAGCACGACCTTCATATGTCAACATCTAAATTTTTTTATTTTATTTTATTTTTTTATAATATCTTATAGTTTATGTTGGTTTTATTCTAGAATAATTTTTTAATTAAAAGTGACATCAAATTTTACTTTTTTTTTATATTACAACACTTTTTTTAATCAGTTCTATTTGGAATTGCCACAATATCTTTAATTCAATCTGTTTTTGAAAATTTAATTAATATTTCTGATCTGTATATTGATATGGCAATAGAAGGTCAAGTTACCTACCGTATTTTCCTGTATATAATCCGCGGATTATGTGTTAAAAAAGTTCCAAATTTCGTTGTGCGTATTATACGCCGCCGCGGATTATCTGATAAAAAAACATTCTCCATCAGAAAAGCTTACAAGAAAGTTTTGAAAGAAATACTGTTTATGTTTCATAAAATAAATAACAGGTGGTACCAGGACACACCTGAGTTATTTAAACTATAATCGGCTTCGTACAATTACGTTCAAAAACGAATTCTGTTCCTCTTAAAGATTTTACGGTTGTAAATTCGCTAACGCCATTTTGCAATTTGCCTTGATGTGAGCTGTTTCGTTTTGAAAATATTCAAATTCGTATATCGTCATATTGAAGCGAAAATTTTTAAGTTACACAGTAGATTTTAAATTAAAAGCTATAGCGGAAGCAAATAAAAACAATGGCGTCAAATGTGTTAATGTGAAGTGAAAAAGCACGCGCGGTTTAAAAAAAATTGTATAAAATACGAAATTTGTAAATAATCCATTTCTTTCATTTAAATATTAACGAAGCAAATATATTAATTTAAATATGTCTAACATCGTTTTAAAAGTTATTAGAAGCTAAATATCGATAAGTTTTAAAAGATTCTTTTCTCAAAATTATCGCTTTTGATCGATCTCGTGCTTTTATCTCAAGTTTATCGCACTTAGCGATGAACTGGATCAAGACTGATATTTTTCATAATAAATGCTTTTTTTCTATACAATTTACTAAATTGTTAATCCTACTGTGCATTTTTTTATTTTATGTGACACCTATATTATCAGCAATACATATTTTAGACTATTCGCCGGAAAAAAAATTCCCGCGGATTATACGCCGCTGCGGATTATATACAGGAAAATACGGTACTTGTTTCTTTTACTCACAATTAAAAAAAAAAAAAAACACTTTTTATTCATTATAAATTTATATGCAGTATGTAAATGTAAGTTGAATTGCATATTTTAGTTCTTTTTTCAAATAATAAACCATTTTTGTAATAGACTAAATTGATTGATTTTTTTAAAACATGTTTCCTAAATGTAATATATTTAATGGTGTCAATATCATTTGAAAATAAATATTTTTAGTGAAATTTAATTTCACAGTGTTTTCAAGATTTCTTTTCATTCTTTCATTAATTAAGCATTATTATACTGTTATTTTATCCATTAAAAGGAAATTTAAAAATATCTCATTTTGCATATACATTAAAATTTCTAAGTAGAATTTAAGAATAATTGCTTTTAAAAATTTTATTTATGCAATCATTTCTTTTGAGGGCATTAAAAACAGGATAGAGTAAAATGAAAAATATATTTTCTTGAAAAGAATAAAAAAATCCATTCAATGGCATCAAAAATTACAGTAAATTTAATGTAATTTCTTATTTTGATCACTAAAAATATTCTTGCTGAATACACCAATTTTTTCTAAATATTTTTTTTTTCCAAATTTGTATAGCTTATAAAGTTATGATAAATTTTAGATTAAAAATAATTTTTCCTTAGAATGAGACACAAATTGCTATGTACAATGATAAATATCATTTGTATGATAAAGGTTTAAAAAAAAATCTTATTTTATTCATATAGTAATTTGCGGCAAGTAATGATTAGTTCTTTTGTAATATTATTAAATGCTATCGGCATTTTATTTAGCTTCCAAATTTAATTAATAAAATAGAAGAATCAGATATACTTTGCATTTCATTTGGAAACTTAATTCAATAATGAGAAATTTTTAATCTAATAAAAAATTTGGTGATTGCACTTAATCTTTTTTAATTTGTATTATGAAGTAGTAGTATTCATAATGAAAATAATAATTATATTGACAATAAGGAGAGAAACCTTAGAACATCTATTAAATTTTTAATGAACTTTTATCAAAATATTTTTAATATTATTCATATCAATATCATACACACACACATACATACAAACTTATATACACATATTCATATGTGCATACTTAAACACACACACCAAGGAAATAATTGTATAAAATTTTTTTGTGAATTGTGTCAAGAAAAGAAAAACAAGTTGTGTTAGAAAAAAGAGCTTGATTTATCTGGTAGATAAATGCTTTTTCCAAAATTAGATTTTTATGAAATGTCTATTCCCTTCATTTGCTGTTATGGACGACTGTTTAATGCCATGTTTTTTTTCAGGTACTATCATTATGAAAAGCAGACTTATCTCAGTTTTGCTGCTAATACTTGCTTCATTTGGTGCATGTGAAACATTGCTTGGAGCTGTTGTAGGGGGAAACTATTCCTATTACTGGCTGACTCAGAATGGCTCTGTAATCCTTTATCTGAATACACTTCAAGGCGATGCTGATTTATATGTGTCTACTGGGAATAGAAAACCAACATTTGACATTGACAACCATGATTGGCAATCAACAACATGTGGCATTGAACAAGTTCGAGTGCCTTCCAGCTATGAACGTCCTCTCTCTGTTGCTGTGTATGGCCACCCCTCTCATGAAATTAGTTTATATGAACTTACTATTGATGTATATGAATTTGATGAAGAGGAGGTGCATGATGATGTTAGTTATCGAAATACAGATACATCAAATATTAACAAGCCAATGCCAAGTTTTCCTGTGAAAGATGATTCAGAGTATGAAGAAAAATCAGTTTTCTGGTCAATCTTTTTGCGTATTTTACATCTTTTACTTGATTTATTGGTAGATTAAAATAATAAGTACAATCCACTATCACCTAAAAACTTCCATAGTTCTCTAAAACATTTTTTACAAGATGTATGTTTATAAATATATATATTTATATATATGTGGTTGCATGTGTAAAGTATCAAATGTAAAACAAATATTTCTCTTTAATTCAAATATTTTCTAATTTGATTAATATAGAATTAAATCTATAAAGTTTTTCTGTTTTTAATTGTAAGTTTAATTTTATTTGTATGTATTTTTTCTAGTCAAAGTAACAATTATTTAGGAAAATGCTTAAGAAATGTATCTGGCCTTGAAATTGTATTAATGCTTTTCATAATCTGGTATTTCTTTTAATTCTTTGTGATGACTTTTGTGTAAAGTTTGCAAGTGTGGAATTTTAAAAATGAAAAGTGTCCTATTATACTGGAATGGTAAAATTATATTCTGTAAATTTTTTGCTAAATTGTGTAATTCAAGTTATGAACTTGAGTTAGCATAATTTTTTTTACATAAATCAGAAATTGAATGAATTTTTCTTCTTTAGAAATACATGAAGTCATGTAATGTATAAAAGAAGTTTATTCTATTGATGCTAAATAATATTTTCTTGTACTCTTACTGTTAAAACAGTGAATTTTCTTGGGAAACTTGTAACTGAATGTTAATATTTGGCCTTCAGTTCAACAGTGTGTGGGTTTGATTCCCACTTCCACTGTGAATGTTTGTAGTATTTTAAAGTAACTTTAAGTTTTCCCAAATGAATTATCCTTGATGTACAAAAATTATTTATAGAGAAACAAATCAAATAATTGGAATTGATTTCATTATATCATCCTCATCAAATTCAATTTTATCTTAAGGACCAAATTTGTCAGTTTCGATTAAAATTATTAGTAAAAGTATGTTATGTTTTGTTACTATTGAAAATGAAAGAGCGATTTGTAAAATCCCATATTTTCTAACTAACGATGAAATTGATTTTATAAGAGTATCTGATCTATACTTTTTGGCCCAAATGCCTTACTTCTAGACTAAATATATTAGGAATAGCCTATCACATTAACAAGTGTCAATACTTATTTCTTCCAAATGCTTGTTTTAGTAATGTTCATACTGCAAAAAGCTCATTTTATGAATAACTAGATGTTTTAGTTATGTATTGGGGTATGTTTGTCATGTTTTATTATTCACAAATTTAAAATGGAAAAGTATCCAGAATTATAGTAAAGTAGCAATTTGTAAATGTTCTAAAATTTCTTTTTCTTAATTTTCAGCTTTACATTGGGTCCCATCAGAATAATAATTGTGCTCTACGGCATATTTATAAATTCAAAATGAAATACGAGCACATTTTAGACTTAAAAAGCAAAATATTTTCTTCTAATGTGCTTTAAATAAAAAATTAAGAACTTATTAATTTTTAAAAAATTATAATTCTTTTTGGAACAGACAAGAGCTTATTGTCAAAGATTTTCAGTAACAGTGATCTATTTTAAATAACAGAGAACTTTCTTGAAATTTATGTTTTACTTGTTTTATATTTGTTGTTTCAAAATTTTAATCGTGAACATGATCAATGTAAGAAAATGTAATTAAGAACAATTTATGTATAATTATAAATATAGTCTCATATCTACCATGTTTTCCAGAAGTCTTCCTAAACTGCTGCAATTTTTCAGTGTTTAACACTTTTGCTTAGAAATTTTTGATGGCAGAAATATGAATAAAAACCACAAAACTGTTAAACTACTTGAATCTGATGAATTGGTTTGAGCAAAAATCAATCATGTAACTCTTCTAATTTTGATTCAAAATGAAAATATTGTGTATAAATCTATTAACATTTATCAAATTACAAACTTCAATAATTTAAAATTATAAAGGAAAAACATATTTAAGTTGATTTTAAGAATAAATTGTATTTAATCAATAAACATGTGTTTAATTAAAGTTCAATTAGCATTATTTTATAAAGTGTATTCAATTTAATGTACCTAACATGCCATAAAATTGCTTCTTGTTGTAAGTTATGTGATTTGTTTTCTAAAATAATGTTGAATATAATTCTTTGATATAATCTTTTAAGAATGTTAAAGCTTGCATATTACTAGAATTTTATAAATAAAATATTTGTAAAAGTATGTCAAAAATGATTCAATAAATATTACATCATTTATAAAATCATGACCTTAATTGTATGAAATTCTATTCCTAATATATTGTAACAGTTTTTGGTTTTGTTTTCAATTTTAATTTAAAAAAACTGAAAAAATAATTTTTTCCCTTAAGAAAAAGGCAGGCATGCAGTAATTAATGAAATTTAAGAAATATTTAGAAAATCTAAACATAATGTTTTTTGTTATTGTTTTAGAAAAAATTTATAGGGAGTAAAAAACAATGTTATCAAATGATGTAAGAAATATTAAATTTGGTTTCATGTTTCTTTTATTTTTAACTATTATAACAAATAATATTAATATATTACCCATGCTATATTTAATTAAAAAAGCAGATAAAGTATAATTAATAAATAAAGAAATAGCTTAAGAAATTACTTTTATTAAATATATTTAAGCTTTATTATATAATATTGAAAATAAGGCTATATCAGTAAATTAAATTATATTGGGAAAAAGTAACCCATTACTTTTTCAATAAATGTCTATGTCAAAGTATTGATAAAATAATTATAGATTTATATGTTGGAAAGGGGGGGGTTACAGTTCACACTAGAAGTTATTTTGTTATTTCTTGTTTGATCTGTTCAGTTGTGAGTTACAAGATCTTAAAAATAGAAATCAAAAAAGAAAATTCTGTACATATTATCTAACTATATATATATATTTCTTTGATAAAGGCGAAAAATACATGCCCGGCGGCTGAAATTGTGGATGATGTATATAATCTTGATACTGTAACAACCAATTGCGTGCAAATTCAATTTTGTAGATTCTATTCCGGTACAAATTATACAAATTCACCTCATATGTAGACCCGTTCTCGAAAACAACGATAAAATCCTCAAAACTGACTAGTATTATTCAGGAGCTAAAGATTGGCCATAAAACAATATAAAATCATTTGGACAAGGTGAATCGGAAACATGTTAGTCTTTAAATTTGTGCAAAAATATTGTCTGTTTCTCCAACCTAATATATATATTCAATGAAAGTTTGCTTCTCCTAAACTTAAATATGCTCCAAAATATTTCTTAAACATCCAGCTTACTCAAATGCAAGTTATCAAAAAATACTAATGATTATAAATTTTTATGATTAATATTTTAAAATATAAACCTTTTATTTTCATTTAATCCCTTTTCAGTGTGTTATGCTCACAAATAGTGTTTTCAAATTTCACTAGTGAAGAATGGAGCATATAGTTTATTTTTTACTGAGAAATATAATTAGATTGAAAATATCCTGTGAATGTTAAATTTTAAAATTATGCCCTTTTATGAATTAGTATTAGTAAAACAATTTACTGAGGAACAATTTAATTTTAAATTTGCTGTTAAATGTTTATTTTTTCTAACTATATATTATGCAAAATATATTATTCTAACTATATAACTAATATTAAGCAAAAGTATTTTTTATTTTTATTTTGGAAATATTTCTATATAAAATATTGAAATTTCCTTTAAAGAAAATTTTTTATGATAAAAATGAATGAGTTATCTTCCTTTGAATAAGGCCTTGAATGAGAGCTGAAACTGTCATGACTTGTTTTGTAAATTACAAATCCTTTACATCGATCCCTTTCAAATGTTTACTAAACGCTTCTTTTATTATTTGTTCATCAATTTTATGTTTGAAGCTTGGACCGTCAATGTACACAATAATATCTCCATTATTTTCTTTGCAAACCGCAGCTTTCTAATCGTTTATCAGTAATGGAAACTTCTCTTCAGGTTTTTTTTCATAAATGACAAAATCTTCTGAATTGAGTTCCAAATATTGTTTGCACTGTAATGTATCAAAGATCGTGTAATTTTTAAGAGTTTTTTTTTTGGGGGGGGGATCATTAATTTTATTTTGCATTTTTTCTTAAACTGAAATATTATATTTGCCCAAATAACCTATGTATAAACATAATCGCTTCAAGATAAGAGATAGGAAAAACTTTTTGTGCTAAGTGATTTTTTTAAAAAAATCTGAACACTAAGTATTTTAAAATTATTTTTATTTATTCAGGTAAATCTTCAAATATTAAAATAATTGTTAAAATTGCTGTCATAAGATTTTTGTAGCAATTTACTTAAAACTAAAAGATAAAATTTAATATGCACATAAAATATGTAATAGTGTTTATATATATTTTACTGCTAGAGTGCAGAAATCAGTTATTCTTCAGATTAATGAGGATGATCAGTTAGTGCTAAAAATAGTTTCACTTTGCAAATTTCATCCATATTCTGCTCATTATCTATTAGGCATTTGTTAAAAATTAAATAAGACTACTTTCCCATTAATTTAAATGTTTCTGTATGCTTAAACTGACAAGTATTTATTTTTTATCAATATCTAAAGAATTAATGCCCTCAAACAATATAAATTATTTGACAGAATCATTCTCTAAAACCAAAATTTTAAGTATCAAATGGCTTAACAAATTATTAGAATTGAAAAATTAATGTTTATTTTTAACATCTAATACATCATTATTAGAAAAGACAAAACTTAATTCTGCATATTAATGGAACAAATCAATCTGCAAATCAACTTGGTAATGTACAAATTAATGATTTTCGAACTTTACTGATACATATATATTGGTACCTAATGGCTACTGGCTAAGTCAACCATACGAAAGCAACACATCATGGATTGCCAACGTTGATGTGGAAAATATAATATTTTCTTAATAAAAGGTGACTATGCTTTTTTTTTCTTAAATTATATTAAATTCTTTGAACAAATATTGCATATGTATTGAAATAATTGTTAAAATTAGTCTTTAATTTGAGAAGTTTTGTGACCATCTATTGAATAAACCTAAAAAACTGCTCAATACATCACCAATAAACTAAAAATATAAAATTGTGTGCTGTTTTTAAAAATTAATAGATGGCAAATATTTTTATTGTTATTGTATTTATTTCCTTTTAAAGCACACATCAGAGAACAATTTTTAAAAGTTGAAGGAATATTAGAAATTTTCTTCTACTCATGGTTAAGTTTCACTCCTGCCATCGTCGATGATTCGCTTCTTGCCTTACGACAACAATCATAATTTTCATCACTAGAGGACGAGGATAGAGGCGCTGTTCTCTCCTTACTGTTCCTAACCCAGTCTTTTCTGCAAGAAAAGTTCTGGAAGACTTGACGAGTTCAAATACACAATTTTGTAATTAATCATAAGTACCGACTTACAGAAGGGAAATCTTACGGCAAAAAAATATTTAAACTTATTTACTAAGTAATTGAGAAATATATAAAATACACAATGAGAGAGAGATAAAAAATATATTAAACGAAGTGTACATACACATGTACATATAAAATTTATATAACTCATTATGTTTATTAATGGCAGTTTAAATTATTTAAATTAATCAAAGAATTTTTAATTCTCCTTTCCAGAATGGTGTGCGATTTCGAAATTTAGTGGCTGTAAAGCCAGTGCCCAACATATTAGACGTTGGTTTGAATTGCAGTTCCTTTTCAGGCAGATTAAGAAGGTGTGCTCAGATTCGATTTTAAATCTCTTTCCATTCAAATAACTGAACATTTCACAGCGAATAAATTATTTGAGCACGTTCTTTCTTCAGTATCATATCATTTATTCTCGGTCTGAAAAATTTATGATAAGGTGAAGATGTCGCATTCATTAATCTGAGTTAAAACCATACCAATATCAGTGTGGGTAGCTTCTTTTTGAAGGAAGAACTCACGAAGGGTAAATTACAACAGGCTTTTGAAATAGTTTATTTTTTAGAGTTCGAAATGTATTTTTAAGTCCTCAGGCCAAAATATTTTCACATTTGTCTCTGCCCTTGATATCAATAGAGACATAGCAATAATAGAAGAGTTCAGTACATCTTGACTATGATAGCCAGCTATTCCAGGGAAAGAAACATTAATATTAACAGGTATGTTAGTTTAAAAACATTTGTTTAATAACAGCTGGAGTAATTCAACAGTAAGACATTTTTCAAAATTGATATCTCTGACTAGGTCTAGAAAATTATGTAACATTTGAACAAGAGTCAATATAAGGGAAATCAACTGGCTTGTGTAGTTACCGTTTAAATACACTGCTCAAAACAATTAAAGGATATTGTAAGTTTTACATAAAATAAAGATAAAAGCGAAATTTTTTTCGCTGAAAATGGAAGAGAATCACAAATGCAAATTTTTTTGATTTTCAATCTGTGGGGTATGTTAATTTTGAGTTCGACGTCAAAAACGTAGCTTCAGCGGCAGTGAATAAAATACAGTGAAAACAAGGATGACCGGCATTCAGTGACTGTTTCGATGTCTCAGTGAAGTCATTTAACCGATTCAGAAGCTTGGAGAGTTGTTGGTAGGTTAGAAGGGGGCCAAACTCAAGCCGAAGTAGCGCAAGCCATTGGAGTGTCACAAAGTATGATTTCCAGGATCTGAAACCGTTTTTTGGAGACTGGGAGTGCATGCCGAAAACCAGGCCAAGGTCGTAGACGGGCAACAACGCCCAATGAAGATCGTTATTTAGTGTTAACGACTCGGAGACACCGAAATATGAACCCTATTCTTCTGCAACAACACCTTCGCTTGGCTATTGACACCACGGTTTCAACTCAGACTGTCCGAAACCAGCTTCATGGTGTTGGTCTGTATGCTCGCCGACCGATGGTTAAACTAACATTACGGCATCGTCACCACTGCCGGGAATGGACATCAGAGTATGTGAACTGGAAGAAAAATGAATGGAGCAATATTCTTTTTTCTAACGAGTCCCGTTTTTCTGTTCATCCCGATAATAGGCGTATTTTCATCTGGATAGACCGTGGCAGTAGGAATAATTCTGAGTTCGTGCACGAAAGTGTCAGATTTGGAGTAAGGGGAGTGTTGGTGTATGGTGGCATCTCTATTGACGGGCGCACAGACCTCTATATCGTTCGAGATGGACCTCTGACTGGTTGCCGATATAGGGATGAGATCCTCAGACCTATAGTAGTCTCTTACGCTGTAGCAATCGGAGATGACCTCAATTTAATGGACGATAACTGCAGGCCACATCGTGCTAATCTGGTAGACGATTTCCTTTTCGAGGAAGAAATCGTACGAATGGAATGGTCAGCATGTTCTCCAGACATGAATCCAATAGAGTCCGTTTGGGTTGCTCTAGGATGACGAATTGCTGACCACCAACCATCCCCACAAACTCTTCAAGAACAGGAAAGATATCTTCTGGAAGAGTGGAACAGAATACCCCAACTCGTGATTAATAGCCTCATTGACTCCATGCTTCAAAGGTGTTCAACGTTGCTGGCCATCCGTGGAAACCATACCCTTCCACGGACTTGACGGATGAAAATGACTTTCTTTGAAGACAACACATGTTTACTTTTCGAAAGTTAGACAAAATTTCATTTAAATATGTCATTACTATTAGTGTATTTTATGGGAAAAATTTGCAATTTAAGCTCATTGCTCATTGAAACCGTGTGATTTCAAAGACAGATGTGTATTTGTATTGACTCATCGTGCCTTCCACAAAGATGAGTGTACCCAGAGAGTGATAGGAAAATATTTCCCAGACCATAATGTTCAAGCCTGGACCGTTTCAACAATGATTGAATGCTCTCAAAGGTTTCGCAGCGTATACACCAACGTCTATCTGTCTAATGGAGCATAAAACGTGGTTCATTTGGAAAATGCTATTTCTCCACTAAGTGGACGTCCAGTTGCAGATTCGCGTGCAAATTCCAGCCTTCGTGGCGATGAGCAGCAGTCAGCATAGATGCATGAACAAAGTGTAATGTTTTGTGGCTCAAACTTTAACTGAGGCATAAAGAAGGCATGTTTCCATCATTGAAGTCTAAGGTCACGTGGGGTGACTGGTTTACCACGATCAGTTTTATTAAAAAAATGAGCTATAAATTTTAAATATATATTAGGTTGGGGAAAAATAAATCCATTATTTTTACGTGAACTTTACGTAACTTCTTTTGGATTCACTTTGTAAAAAGGTTTAAAACATGTAGATTTTTAGGTCTTGCGCGTTACGACTGCTGACATGCGGTTAACTTCGATCATTTCTGATATTTTATAGACATTTTCGACGATGCTGTATCCACATACGAGGTGCATCTCTAACATCAAAAATACCCGAACGGAATCGACGAAACAAAAATTGTACGTAACTGGTTGTTACAGTGTTATATAGGACGATAAACACCTTTCACAATTTTAGCCACCCGGATATTTTTTTCGCCGTTACAAAAGAAAAACGAAAATGTATCGAATTTTCTGTTTGTTGTCTTCCATTTTTAAAACCTTGTACTCGTAACTGAATTGATCAAACAAAAAACCGCAAGAGGATATTTTAGTGTCAAGTGTCACATTTCCAACGAGCATAAATCTGAAATTGTTTGATAAATACCTCACGAGATATCGATCACTACAGACGTCTACCGAAAAAATAATGGATTACTTTTTCCCCAAACTAATATTTCTTTATAAACACAATTTGATTGTGAAACAATATTTATAATCTAAAGTAAACGTTTTTAATGTTTAAGAAAAAATAACATTTACAAATTATAACTGCATACAGAACTACGAATCAGCATTAAAATTTCTATGTTAACCGATATACACTTCTGGGAAACACAAGAAGACTGCTTTTCTAAAATAAAATTATTGCAGTTTGTACAAGAAATTGTAGATTCATTTTCCTTGGATCTCGGACACAACACACTTATCTTTGTCGGTTTTTGGAATTTTTGTTGTATACTGAATCTTTTCTAGTCCACTGAAATTGGTTTCATTGATTTCGACAGATATCAGGAAAGCATCTGCTTAGTTATTGTCGTTATTAGAGATAATGCTTTCCGCAAGACTGCTTCCTTGTTGAAGGATTTTCCCTGAAGATGATTATTCAGCAATGAAGAGGACTGATGGTGCAAGTTCAGCTGAATAAGATCTCGATTAGGTCACACAAGTCGCTATATGGTATTCCTGGGCACTGTTTGTCCAAAGGCCAATAACGGCTCATAGTGAATCATTTGAAAACTAGTTCATTAGACACAATCATTATCCTGTGTGGGTGCAGAAAGACAAATCTCCGGCCTGAACTTGTCAGACTAAAGCCTTGCCATACGTTTATTCACAGTTATTTCCTCAAACGCTTGACATATTCGGTGGCTTCATGCAGCAACTCATAAGCCCACTTTGAAATCGTAAAGCAAACAACACCGAGCGAACGCCCTGCGCTACCGTATGAGCTACAATTGATAAATGTGCGCAGTGTACCTGTGTCTTTAACAAATGATATTCCTACTGTAGACTGATCGGTGTCTCAACCGTGTCATACACTATTTGCATACTTATTCTCACTTCATTCAATTAACGCGAAAATGACAAGAACTTTCTTGTTAACCTTTTATTTGATTATTGCTTAGAAGGGTTTTTGTTGACTTAGAATAACTCTGTATTTATTTCTTTGACATTCAATGCGCAACAAAAGTAACCGTTGGCAACCTGTTCGCTATTTCAGCTGTGTCATAGGCATTTCATCTACTGTATTTACACTTCTTTTCTTGATTTATAAATAGGAATAAATTCTGGTTTTTCTTATTGATTTCATCAATGAACATATTTTGAGATGTTTTCATTTTTGATTTGGTTTTTATTTATTTCAAATTTAGATTTTTGCTCATAAGAACATTTTTTCCTAATTCAGACTCTTTATTTTCATCGCTCTGCTCAAATTCAATGTTATTAACATGAGAAATTTTTATTTTTCACCAGGTTCATCTTTATTCGGTTAACTAATATTTTATACAAAAGATTCAACTTCATCTAATAGTTCTTAAACGCTCCAACTTTTCATACTCTGCTAATTTATGTTTTACACCATTGTGTGGAAACGAAACGACAAAAAAAGTACGAAAACACTCTGGAACATGAAATTGAGCTGCTTATAGAAGAAATTTTGAAGCAATATTGGTCGTATGGGGCATAGTCACCCCAATACTATATGAATTTCAAGAATAAATTGCTGCATAAGAGGAGTAAAAAAACAAAATAACAATGCTTATTTCAAAGAGAGTGTTAGAGAGGACATAGTAAAAGATGGCTGATTGCGGATAGTATTAAAGAATTGTTGACTTTCAAAGCATGGGGGCACTCCATGTCCCACGCACCATTCAAGGTGTTAAAAATTACTAAATTATTTATATCTTAATTCTTTCTAAAGGAAAAGAAAGAGATGAAGGAGAAGTTGAAGAATAGGGAAATACAACATGGATTAGAAATATTCAGATAATGGAAGCTCAATTGAAATCATTAAACTATGTCCACAGAGAAATGTCAAAGTATTCTTATCGATATCTTCAGGAATAAAGGCATATGTATGGCATCGAGAAACATTTGTCTAGACTTTATTCTTTTGAAAAGCCAAGCATGTTTTAGTTGTTAGTCTTATTGCTATATATGCTGTTACAAATAATTGAACATGAGCCAGAAGCATAGAACTACGATAAGTAAAAGAAGAGTTTTATTCCGGAAGTTCAGGCAATTGTAAAACACCAAATGAAAATTTTAATATATGGATAAACTATTATCACAAATTTTATAATTATTTTTATTGATAGATATGGTCTTAGATGACACTTTCAAAAAGTTGAGAGATTTAATTCCAACTGGCCAGATTAAAAAGAGAATGCCATGAAAATGTAACCCTTTCAAGCCGATTGTCACATATACGACTTAGAATGAAAGTTTCTTAATTTTCATTCTAAATAATAATGCTGTGAAAAGCATTATTATACGCCTTCATGTTTCCATAATTTCATGGAGTTTAAGTTTAGTAGTAAAAAATTTCCAGACTTGAACTGGCGCTTTCAGGAAGAGTTGTCTGCCTTCCGTTGCGAAAGAGTTAAAGAATTCTATTTAGATGAATGGAATAGCAAGCAGCAATAAACCAATTCAGAAGCTAAAAATTTAGAAAATTTCAATATTAAAAATAGATCAGTTCGCCGATATGCTAGTTATAATAATCATGGAAATTGCCGATTTAAAAAGAAAGATCTTAAATTTGATTTGTTAATCACTCTACCGTCATTTTTTGTGCATGAGGGCTAATTAGACCGGAAACTAGTTCAAAAATAATTCCAAATTACAAATATCTAACTCCGAATCCACGAACGATTGACTCGAAGGCCAGAGCGCTACACGTTTTTATAAAAGACAGCTGAAATATTTCAAATGTCAATATTGGAAGCTACAATCCATAAGGGAACCATAATGCCCTTTAACAAAAACATCATTATTCTGTAAACATAAGTGAAGAATTAGTTAAATAGTTACTCAAACTCATTACTGTGGTTAAAAAAGTTAAAAGAATTGAATGTGAAATTTAAAGAGATATAGGAGCGACAATTGGTATTTTGTTAGCTATTATGGCAAATAAACTGGATAGTGGTAGATATTTGTTAGAAAACCATAGTGCTCCAGTAAAAGAAGGAAAATAAAAGATTTTGTTAGATCAAATTGTTTACAAAGTAGAAACTAAAAACGATTATTAGAGTTGAAAATGAAATCGGATAAATCAATAGATAATCGGTAAAGAATTTCCAATGAAGAGGGTTAGGCTATGAAAAATGTAAGGATCTTATCTAAGAGAAGAGAGAGAGCATTCTCTCTCTTTTTCTCAAGTAACAATTTTAAGTAAGGAAATGAGTAGAAATCCTTATTTCCTTACTTAAAATTGATAAAGACATATTGTCAAAGAATAAATGCAGGTCTGAAATCTTCATTTGAACAAGTTGAGAAAATTCAGTCTGCCGAGTCAGTCTGTTATGCAACTAAAGGTGAACATTTGCTGAACAGAACAGTGGATAAGATAATAGTCTTATTTGGCGACCCAAGTGTTTGATAAATCTTAAAACAGCTTATCCTGAAGGTTTTCCTATTCCTCATGGAATTACCAAAACAAAAGAGATTAGACAGGAACTTCAAATTACCAATGTATTATAAGGAATACAAAGACTTTGTTGGATTTTATGACCTTCGACAAACTGGAAAAGCAGGAGAAGCAAGTTCTAATGAAAATAGCACTAGTTATATTCGAAGTCACTAGGAAGATAATTACATGTACTTTACTATTCACACCATCCGAAACAAGGTTTGATTTTCATACAATATTCAGAGCTTAAAAAATATATTACTCATTTTACTTGTTGATGACCGAAACGGATAACTGTTCCATTCCGGTTTAGATCTGCGCTACCGTAGTAGTAGTATAAAAAGATGACGAACTAGTCTTTCAACAAGCCATGACTAAATATTCTTAATTGGTGAGAGATCTGGAGACCAAGCAGCAGACGAGGACAATGCTAGAATATTTCTAGTATGGAGGAAAGTCAGAACAATATTGTAAATGCGTTTTCTTGAAGAAAGTTGGTATTTCACAGGGTACGAAGATAGTACATTTTGGTATCTAATTGTGACCTGATACAATGATAAATCCGAATAAAAAATGTACGCGAGACGTTTATCCAATGTCTTCCCATACCATCAAACTAAGAGCAAGATCTCTATGGCGATATAGAATGCAACCAGGCAATGCACATTTACCTCAGAGCCTCCCGATACACATTTAGCTATTAGAATACTTCACACAGAACAGGGACTCGTCTGCAGAAATATCTGTAAAACTCCTACATTCAGCTTTATTGTTGGGTACACTACAGTTGCCATCTTTCTATAAGGTGCATTGCTAAAGGAAAGTGAAATGGATGTAGTGCTGTTCCAAACGTCCTCGCATTAGATGAGCGGATATTAGAAATCTACGAACCACGCCGTTTCCTGAATAATGATCCGTGACGTGGCTGTATGATTTTCCAAGGCAGATCTCACAATACTATTTGTTCATTCCGGTGTTAGTCATGGAAGCACGTTGAGATCCTGCAAGCTTCAAGCACTCATCGACTACATATTCATCACATATGTTTAATTACAACTAATACTACTGGCAATAATACAGAACGATAATCCACTCTTGATAGGCACGGAGCCTTGCCGGTATCACGATATTCTGCAGAAAATCCTATTTTGCAAAGTGATTTCCCAATGAGTAACTTACAGCACAACCTTTCTTTTATGTAATGTATAAGATGTCCTTATTCCTCTTGCGCAGTTCAAATGCGCTGAAGCGATAATCATTTGCATCTTTAAACCACTTCTTCCTTTTATAAGATTTTGACGTTCGTAAGATCATTCTTTCCTGATGTTGCAATAATGACCAGCATAGAATTTTGGAGCACAAAACTGAAATGATTTTAAGTAAACAAGCGCCAGATCTGATAAAATGAGATATTGAAAATTGAAATAAAAATTCCCATACTATTTCATCTTAAATAATTTTTATTACAGATTTACATTTCACATATAAGTAGAAGAAAAGGAAATAATAAAAACAGAATATTTTCCACTCCATGACATTGAGCAATTAATTGAAATTGCTTAAAATGATAAATCAATTTAGCGAAAAATTTGACAGATTTAACTTAGTCAGAAAGCTAAAAGTTAGCAACTTTCGGAACAAACTTCTTGTTGCAGACTTCTTAAAATGCCATTTGGTTTAAAGAATACTAACTATATTTTTCATAAAATGATAACAGAGCTTTTACAAAGAGTGAAATCCTTCGCAATTCTATATTTAGATGACACTGCTATCATTTTGAATACCAGGTACCAAATCTCAAATATTTTTCAGCGAGTTGAAACAAGATAAAAATTAAGCACACTAAATGTGTTTTTGTTCAAAAACACGTTAAACATTAAATCATATGCAGGGGTAAAAGTACTGAAATTTTTTTTCAGGAAACGAAACATCAAAATGTATTTCAATAAAAAAACTAAACACCAATATTATTGTTAGATGTTAATTTCTTTATTATGAATACAACACTTTAAAAAGCAATGTATTATTTAAAAAATTATTAAAAAAAACTCAGATTTTTTTATTAATAACAAAAAATATGAAAAATGATACAAAAATTAAGCTCATTATATAGAACATTTTTTTTAAATTAATAAGTTTTATGATAATTGATTTAAATAATAGTATATAAATTTATGTATAATTAAATAATGCTCATTATGAATAGCTAGTATTTAATTCTGATAATTAAATACTCTTTTAGCTCATCCTTGACAGATGCAATCACTGCACTAGTAGCGGACTGTAGCATCACTCATATTGTTGTCACTAACAGCACATGCATGTGCTGTTAGTGACAACAAT
>JAPDSC010143142.1:49501-79202 GCA_026290005.1 Latrodectus geometricus
ATATTATACATACACGAGGGTCACTCTAAAATTTTTGAGATGCAACTAGGTTTTTAAAGTTATACTTACAAAATTTTGGGTGTGTTCAAAGTAGTCTCCTCCAGCATCAATGCACTTTTGAATTTTCCACAAATTAAATTCCTCCAGCCATTAATTTCTTGGAATCAATGAAAAAAAAATGCATTTATAGCGACATCAATCTCTTCTTCTGAATGAAAATGACGTCCATGTCGTTTTCATTAAGTTCTTTTTTAGATTAAAGAATACCAAAAGCCGCACATAACTAGATCAGGTGAATACGGCGGATGTTCGATCACTTTAATTTGTTTTCGTTTATAAAACTCAACCGTTAATCCGGCTGTATGTGAAGATGCATTGTCATAGTGAAGCATTAGTCCCCTAACATTCAGTTCTTGTAGAATTTCTGGAAGACATTTAGTGGTATACCAGTTTGCTGTTACTGTCCTTCCAACTTGATGGCTTTGGCCAATCCTCTGAAGAAAACAGCGCACATCACTTTTCTCAGTACGCGTTGTTTCTTCACCATTGTCGGCGTGGGATCACCTTCAAAAACCCATACGTTGCTTTCTTGACGTGTTGGAACGTCAAAAAACGGTATGTACGTTTCCTCACCTGTTACAATTTTAGAAATGATGCGGTGGCCACCATCATTAAGCAATTAAAGAGTTTCTTTACTGATTCTGACAGACTCCTCTTTTGGTGCTCAGTTAGATTATGGGGAACTCAACGGCAAACTACTTTTTTCATATGTAATTCTTCATGAATGATTTTGTGTATTGCTGTGGATCCAATGTTAAATTCTTTCTGTATCATTTGATAGGTACAGCGATTATCATCCATAAACATTTTTCGTATGGCAGACACATTATCCGGGATTACTGCCGACGGCGGCCTTCCTGTGTGTTCTTCATCCTGAAGAAATTGCGACCTCTTCTAAATTCTCTAAACCATCTGAATACAGTAGCACGAGCTGGAGATTCATCTCCAAATGCTAATTGCAATCATTGAACGCATTCTTCTTGATTAAATCCTGCTTAAAGCAGGATTCAATCGTAGAAAATCATAGCCCGAAAATGTTCACGCGTCAACTACATTTTCTCTTCTGTTTAAAATTTATTCTCCGCCAAACAAGTTGAAATAAGTTAGTAAAAAATCGTCTTTTGTGTTAAAATATTTTGTATTTTAAAATTAAACCGTTTTATTTTGTAAATTCTCGTTTCTGCGAATCTCAAAAATTTCATAGTAGCCCTCGTAAATATATATAGCTTACTTAGTTAACAAAAATGCTTGTTTCTTATCCTAATTATATTGTGTATATGCTTTTGTAAATTTATTTTTTTCATTTTATGTGAACGATTTTGAGTAAATAAAACCAAATAGTGGAAAGCTATGTTAATCTAAATTTTAATTGCATTACACTGTTCCTTATTTTTTGGTTATAATTAATTTCCATTTTTAGATTTAAATTTCTGTTAAACAATAAAATTGAATATTTTAAATTGTAAAGTGTGTTATAAGCTTTATGTTAGAATTTCTAAAGTAAGATCATACTTTGAATGAAAAATAAGATATTTGTCCAATTTTTAATAAAAATTTAGTTTTAATTAGGTAACAATATACCTTTGCTTTTCAGAGAAACTTAAAGATCTATTCAAATACTCCACATGAATATAACTCTTGATAATTTATCAACTATTTTAAGTTTAAAAATATTATGCATTTGCATCTTGTATAAAAATTCTTTTCAAATTAACATAAAATTATAAAATTAAGAGAAAAAGAAACATTTTATTGAATGAAACAAACTTTGCTTTTAAGTGAAAAACGTAATGATGCATTCTGGCTTAGTGGCACTGTCTTCTCATAGTGGCAAAATTTTGCGCCACCGGAATTCGAAAATAGAGCTGTTTTCCGATTGGGAGTTGGAAGTCTTATTAGTTATTGGTCTGTGGCTCCACCAATAGAAAAGTACTTACATTTTTCGCTAGATTTGATGGTCTTTAAATAAGTCTTCGAAAATTTTTAAAAATCTTAACTATAATATACATTTGCCAGAAAAAGAGTACCAAGGTTCAAATCACGAGCACTCTGCCTTTAAATTTTCCTTTAATATATTTAAATATTCCATATTATCTAATTTGGAATCTACGAAAGTTAATCGATCAACTGCATTTGCTGCTGTGCACCCCAAATCATTATGTCATCTCCACCATATTGTACCTAGTTTTCTCCACACCAGTTTACGTGCTTTGATGTACGCAGGACAGGATCTGTATACGATCAATGGCAAAAGTTGTAACTACATGCATATTAGTGTGTAATTATATATCGTTCCAATATAAAGCAATCTTAGTTTTAACGTTTCAACAATAAGTAGTCGCAATAAG
Source organism: Latrodectus geometricus (assembly GCA_026290005.1). Taxonomy (NCBI): domain Eukaryota; kingdom Metazoa; phylum Arthropoda; class Arachnida; order Araneae; family Theridiidae; genus Latrodectus; species Latrodectus geometricus. Next base: position 51,910 of record JAPDSC010143142.1, read on the forward strand.
TTACAATCCTTGATGGTTGGAGGTCACGTGGATTGCACTAGCATCATCTTTGTTATTTATTTATATATATATATATATATATATATATATAGATATAAGATGCATCTTTTATGGAATTAAATATCTCATATACTGGCAACTACTGCTCTTCAAAATCGTTTATTTTATCTTAATAAAAATAAAATACAAGACAGATACATCATTTCAAAAGAAGTACAAATTAAAGTGATTCATAAAGATAGATAAAGCACAATAAAAAGAAAAGATCAGAAAAACATATGTAATTCAGAATATTTCAAATATCACACATTTAATTAAGAGGAAAATCATTTAGTTGATTCTATGTCCAAACTTTATTTATTAAAAGGTGGTATCCACAGCTTCTTTCTGTTGGAATTATCTTGGCACTTTTTTCTATAAATTTTTTAAAATTTACATTGTAATATTCATTTTGGTTTTCTTCAGCTCCTTCCTCTGTTTATTGGAGTTTCTCAAGTCTTTGGTTTCACCTAGCATTCTGAAGATGACTTTTGTAAATCCTATACATTTATACAAAATACTAGTAATACAAAAGATGTTAATATCTATTACAAATTGAGGAGAATTTGTTTTTGTTTATTCTCAAAAGAACTGATATTACAGATCAACTCTAGAGAGTTGTTGATGGCGAAAAATATTTTCTTTATGAAAAAGAGATTGGAGGTTAAATCCCTTTTAAAAGGTCTGATGCAACTCAGAATAAGATTCAGTGAAGCTGGATGGTCACAGCATGTTTTAAAAGCTGGAAGGGGATTTTCCTGCCATTATTAAAGGAAAGGTACTTTAAGGTAGCCTTTGTCCAGCGAGAACAGTTTGGGAGGTCAACGATAACATTTTTGTGATACACATTAGAATTTGCAATATACATTTTAACATCTTTTGTATAAGAGATGGTAAATTACTAATCACAATCCTTTCCCCCTGAAATAAAAATATATTCAGATACATTTTTTTACAAAGAAAACTCATTTACTTAGAATTCCTTCTCAACTGCTATGTGAAAAATGACAGTTTACCAACAGGCCAAAGATTGTTAGGGATAAGTTCTTAAATTGTTTTCCCCAATACAGTGTATGAGAGCAATAAATTTTCATGCAACCCACTCTGAAGATATTTTTATAGTATTGAATACACAGTAAAGTATTAAATTTTATTTTATGCTGATCTGGGAGATGTTAAATGATATTCAGGTTTAAGACAATCTTTTGTTGCTTTATATATATAAAAACTTTGCTTCATTGCTATATTGTCATGGATTTTTAAAAATTTGCTGACATTTTAACATAAACTTATAACTAAGATACAAATGCACTCTACTCATTGAAACATATTTTGAAGTAAAAATCATTATTTTTTAAGGTATGCAAACCACTTTAGTTCTTAGTTTAATTAGTAATTTTAGTTTTATCAAGTTACTCAAATTAGTTCTTCTTTCATTGTTATATCTAGACAGTTTTTAAGCACTTATTAAGCTCATATTAGCACAAATGCTAGGAGACTTATTATTTTATTTTGATTTCGAAATCTATAACTCAAATTAAAAAAATATATAAAACAAAAAATAGAAACTACAAAATTATAAAATAAATAGTCCTGAATTTTCAATGTCATGTTATAAATAACAAAATAAAACTTGAAATTTTTAATAAAGAAATGAATACTTATGACTAGCACAAGCAAATCTTTTATTTTTGATTGTGTAATAGAAAAATTACAAAAAGCTTGAATTATTATTTTAGGTCATAAAATTAAAAAGATCAAATTTTTAACATATTGTAAAATATTTCTTTCATTTACTTTTAAAATCTAGAAAGCAGTTTAAACTTTTGAATATTTTGTAAAAAGCAACCATAGTCTGGGGCACATAAGTTAAGGATATTGTACAGGCCCCTGTTATCATTAAAGTACTGGTGCAATATTAATAAATTCTGATATATTTTGCAAATTTAGGCACAATACTCAATTTTATATCAAATATATATTCACTGAATTATAATCTTTCATAATTAAATATCCCAACTTCTCTTGGGAACTTGCAATTTTCTTGATGTAACTAATCTAAACTTTAATGTATGGGGATTTCAATCTTTCTTTGATTTTTGACAAATTTATGTATGTATTTTAAACTACAAAAGAAAAAACATTTAAATCTTATTAGTTATTTTCGATTTCAACCACAGGTGAAATTATTTAATATGAAATTCCATTCTTAATATAAAATGCAACTAAATTTCTCTTTGTTACTATTCATATTGGAGGAGAATGCAGTTTAATATAATTCAGTTTTAAGGGAATTTTTTTGGATAACCTTTATAAAACAATTATTGAAAACCTCAGAACATAGAGTAAAATTATCATATATTTAAATTTAGTATGCAGAATAAGGTTAACTTCAATAAAAATTTATTTTGAAAAAAAAAATAAATAAATATTCATACTGATGTTTAGAGTCACAATCACTATTTTTACAACATAAAAAAGAATGAAGCTGATTTTATAAGTGATTTTGTAAATAGAGGGCATGCAGATAATAGAATTTTCGTTTTTCAATGTGGTATATAATGAATTAAAAAAAAAAATTTTTTTTATCACGGAAAATAACATCTATTTCAATATTTTTAATTGGGTAATAAAATTTTAAATTGAATATAATGGTATTCTAAAGGGGCAGAATGGGAACTACAAAGTGCAAAACTGAAGAATACACATTAGGTAAATTATTCACTCATAGAAATTTCTATATACAAACATCAAACAAAAATATTAACAGTAGTAGAAAAGGTAAACTTAGAGCATTTCGCCAAACCTTTGTATAAAAGGTTGGGGACACAAATTGTCCAACAACACAAAATGTGTTGTGAAATGCTGGCTAAATAAGAAAGTAGCCACTTAGCTTTCCTACATACTGGATAAGAGGAAATTTCCCCTTCATCACTGCAGCTTAGTGTCCAGGTGCAACTTCTTTTTGCATAAACCAACTATATAAAATTAAATGTGTTACCATTACAAAGAAAAATACAAAGAAATATTTGATAGAACTAAATTTTTAAATATGGGGCAAAATCATGTTATATAATAAAATAACGACTTTAAAATTTGAATTATAAAAATAATTCTGTGTACAAGTTATAAAACTTTTACTTATAATTTATAAAAGGTTTTAAATCTGTAATTACAAATAGTAAATTCAATGCAATAAAAATTTTTAATTTCTGAAATATTTTTACAATTCATGTAATTAACAATTCAATAATTTTATGTAATTCAAAAAGAAGATACCTTCTGATGAACACGCGAAACACTAATGTTAATATAATGATATTGTCAAAGTTAACATTGTAAGCTCTGTGCTTGTTTAGGTACTTATATTATTTTAACATTTTCGAAGAATATTTTTGTCAGAAGCTAAAGGCTTTATTTTTTTATTCATTTAAATAAATATATCTGAAGTAGGTATTTCTTATTTAAGTAATTGAAAGTTTAGAGCATATGTAATTATAAGTTGCAAACATCAGCTTATTCACTTCATGTTATATACCACAATATTTATTTTATATTTATTAATAAAACAAACAAGGATATTATAATTTTAACTAGGCTTAAGGTAATGTTATAATAATATTTTTTAACATTTGTGTTTTTTTATTAGTCAAATGAAAAAAAACAGACGGAACTATTATTTCTAAATTAAATTTTAACCATAAGCTTTTCATAAGAAACTTAGTTTTTCAAATGTTTAAAGCATAAAGATATTTTTTTGACTTGCAGGAGGAAAATAAAAACAGTTTACAAATCAAGTGAAATAACTTTTTAAGCTCATTACCCGATTAAAATGCAAAAATATTTCCAAAAAGGTACATATCAATATCAGCAGTTTGTATGAAAGAAATAGTGTTTTATTTACAGTTTAGACACAGGAAAATTATTTTTTGTTATAAACATGGAGATCTACGAAACAAACTAATAGAGATAAATTCTAATTTAATCGATTGCTAAAACAATAAAGTTGGAAAAGCAAAAAGAAAAACCACAACAATCTAGTACATTTATGATTTAAATGAACAGGCATTTCGGAAATGTATTTTGCTATTATAATCCACTATTTGACTTCAGTTTATATGACTGAAACAATACAAATATCATAAATTTGAAATATTTTAAATATTAAAGTTCTGTGGAGCCTAAACAATTATTTATAAGACGATGCTTAAATTTTAGATAAGATTATGATAATCAGTATAAAACAACTCTTTTCAAGTAATACTTTGTAATTATTAAATTATAAAAATAAACAAATGAAAAGGTATTAGTTTACCCTTTCACAATTCAACCAACACATTTCAGTTTTTCATTTCATCTTTTTTAAATATTCTAAGACAAAATGAAATTTATTTAATATTTTTCCTTATTCATTAATCAGCAATCAATTCTTTTACATGGTCCACAATCTAAAATATTTAAATTGGTCAACGTTCTGAGATTCATTGATTTTATTATGAAAAATTACATCACAATAGATTATTTATGATTAAAATAATATTTTTTTCATTAGTGAAATTAATAAATTTTAATTAATTTCTTTAAGTACATATTTCAATGAATTTCTAAACCACTTCAAAATTTTCTACCCGAATCTTTTTTAAAACACACAACTAATGAAATACTTTTTTAAATGTTCTCAGATATTCGTATTTTGTTCTGATACTAGTGTAAACAGAATACTAGTATTGTAACTATATTAATATTCTGTTCAATTTTTAGTTTCCAGATTTATCATATTTATTTACACATCTTTAAGCCCTGCAACAGAACAGTAATAATTTAATTCAATATTAAGAAGAGAATTCCAGATTTGTTTCCCACATGCTTAATCAAATAAAGTCATCAGTTACACAAGTTACATCTTAATGACTTAAAAAGTCATTAAGCTCATCAAATCTGATATTCAATTAGATTTACTGATACTTAATAAATATATAATATAGTTATAAACTTCTTATTAACGTTTCACTAAACTGGTACACATTAGAAATTTAAAGTATGAAAATTTAACAAGAGTTATTCCCAATTCCATCAATAAATCTGCCATACTTCTGAAACAAGACAAATGTGGATTCAACTTTTCATAATTGCAATTTTTTACACTTTAAAAGTAAACAAATAATGATTGCAAATTAAATGCTATAAATTTAGTATATGAATGTTAATCTTTTCTAAAGCTTTAAAACTAAAATGAATTCTAATTTTTAATATTACAAATGTTTGTGTCTTAAGATATATTTGATTAACAGAACTTAATCATTTGCTCACAATTTGAAACTTGCAATCACATGGAACAAAATTTAAAAAATAATTCACTGTGCTAAAGTAATATTACTTTAGTTTAATATTACTTTAGCAGTGAATTATGTATGATAATGAAGCATTATGTATGCAATAAATAAGAAAACTTCATGGTGTGTATATATACATATTTTTTATTATATATTATGAAAAAAAAGAAAGATGGATAAAAATACATCACTAAAACTAGTAATTTAATATTTTCCCCCCTACTAATAAGATATTAAAATAATTTAGTAGACATGTACAATATTTTTTGAAAGATAAGATTTTGTTTTCAATTTTTAGAAATCTAATTTATAAGATTTAGTTTTCAATTCTTAAATATCTATCTTAAAAAAAAATAAATAAACTTTTCAAAAAATATTGTATGAAAGGAATTTTTGGTACATTAATATTTAAATTTTCTTGTATTTATATAATTAAAAAGTTATTATACTGTAATAATTGAATGGTATTTATTAATCAGATTTTTTAATTCAGCATACACAATCTTGTAACTGTCAATTACATAAGAAGGGAACTGAGGAATTTGCTTTTTTGTAAGATGAATTAAAATTAAATAATTTAGTTTAACTTGATTACCATATTCTCCTGTACATAAGTTGTAGATTATGTGTTGAAAAGTTTTGAACTTTGTTGTACTTGTACACCATAGTGGATAATTTGTTAAAAAATCCCCACCTTAAAGCTTATAATAAAGTTTTGAAAGAACTGATGTTTACATTTTAGCAAATAACAGGTGAAGCTACTACCTGATATGATATGCGATGAGTTACTATTATAAACTAGTTGAGTTGGACTGAATTATTCATAGATGACTTATTTCAGCTATAATAAATTCCATCCAATTACATTCACAAATTCAGTTCATCAGAAAAATATTACAATTGGATATCATCAATAAATATTTTCAGCTGAGTTGTTTTGTTAAGAAACTATTCCAGTTTGCATATTGTCAAATAAAAGCATATAAGTTACACAGCAACAGAGATGTAATGTAAGGTGAAAAACAAACCTCACCTCAGTTTACTGTACTTTATAATGAGGTGGATCCAAAAAGATGTTTTGCATAATAAAGATTTTTTTTTCTGTACAATCTATTAAAAATACATAATATAGTTTAAAACTTATCTCATGAGACACCACATTATCAGTAGTGGTGAGCACTGTAGTTTGGTTGATAAGGGCATTGTTCCAACTGTCGCAAGATAATAGGTTTCAAATCCAGACCCAATTGAAAATCAGCAGTGTTAGCTAAGGGTGACTGAGGCACATTAAATAAGTCATGGTCGTAATACCCTCAATGAGATATACCTCTAGTAGTTGCAATATATTAGCTAGCCAAGTCTGGGATCTTCTGCTTGGTAACTGCCCTAAATTATGAAAACCCACCTAATCTAAGAGCAAACAAGGAACATGGGTGAGGCACACTTTTTGGATGATCTCACTTCTGTCCCTTGTTTACGCTGAAAAAGTGAAATATCCTACTAGCCAGGAATTATGGGAAAATAAACTTCAACAGTATATATTTTGGATTATTCACCAAAAAAAAAATTGCTATGGATGCAACACGTTTTTTTCTCATCTATTAAAAAAAATGGTCTGGCAGATAATATACCACTGAGGATCATATACAGGAAAATTACGAATAAATTGTTGAAATCATAATGATTCTAAATGCCATACTAATAGTGATTAAAAAATAAAAAAAATTTTAATATTCACAGTAACATTTTTTTAAAAAAATCTTGCACTAGTTCTTTGATTTATTGTTTAAATAATACTGTGAACATTTTGTTTTAATGAACATTTTGCTATACTCTGGTTACTGTTGAAAGAAATAATGTTATAAGCAATAGTCAGCTAGATATCAACAATGGAGACAAGTAAGATTTTAGTCAGTAAAGAAAATTTTTCTGAAAATTCTGTTGCACACTGTACACTATGTAAACAAATATGTAACATTTATAGTTGACAAGTAGTTTAAATATTTATTTTTTAAAGATTTGTTATTTTTTAAAAAATAATTTAGTATTATGTTCCAAATTATTGTTTAAAAAATTACACTGATAAACACATATTAATATATTACATGTTGGGGATGAAATATTAATTTCAAGATGAAAATGAGTTGACATATAAAAGGATGGAAATTAAATTGTGTTATTCTTCACGAGAAACTGTCATGTCTTCAAATGATTCTTGATAGCAGACTTTAAAAAAGCTGCAAAGTCTTATTTCATTATACCTTACAGTCTTTATTTCATTTATAGTTTATAACTGAATGCTTTCACAAATACACATATGTTTACAACCATCAATTACAAAATTATAATTGATATGTTTAAATTAAAATAATTTAGAACTTTTGGTATTCTATTTCTTAAGTCTTCTAATATTTAAGCATGTATGTTTTCTTTAATAAAGAACTTGTAGATATTCCTTTTGTAAATCTGAATTTTTTAGCAATAATTCATCAAGAAACAAATACTACTTAAATTATTTAAGTTGAAAGAAGTATGCTGTTTTCTTGCAACATTTAACTTGGAATGATCATGTTTTTAAATTTATCAAATCAACCTTTTAAAACTTAATTTCAATGATTGTAAGCTAAATGTTGAAGTCAAGTTTTGAAAAGTTGATTTGATAAATTTAAAAATGTAATCACTTTGTTTCACAACTTATTAATAGGTATTTGAATGAGGAAATATCTGTTAGAATTCATGAAAACTAATGAGAAGACAAATGGATAGCCAAATAGCTGAAGGTCAATGGAATTTTTTTTTTTTTTTTTTTTTTTTTTTTTAATATTCAAAAATATCTACTTTCTGAAAAACTTTTGATAGAAGTTGAAATTTTACAAAACATAATGAAGATTTCATGAAAAAAGCATCGTTTAAGTTTCACATCAGTATAACAGTTACTGAATACAAACTGCCAAACCAAGTAACATTTTGATGCAGAGAGAAATTTTATGTTAAATTAATACAACAGACATCAGCTCAATAGAATCCATATATTACATGAATTTTATTCTAGACACAATTAAAATATTACTTCAAAGGATTGGCAGTTTTATAAGAATTCCATGTGGAAAGAATTAACTATTTGAAGCTTCCGGAATAGCACCAGCAAGCATTTGTTGATGTCCATTCTGGACCTGAAATATAAAAGTTTTCCAACATGTTGTTGCCTAGCACAATTTAAAAAACTGAACTTATATTTTCAACATATTCAACTACTTTGTTTGGGCCAAGCTAAGAACAAACTGTATAGAAATCACTCTTTATACTGTACATATAAGTAAGACATAGTTATCAATGAGATTCTGACATTTTTCACATTTCTATATTGAATATGTGGGAAATATACTATTTTCGTTTCTACAGTTCTCCTAAATTCAACAAACATAATAACCACTTGAATTAAAAATTTGAACATTGTATTTGAGAAAACAAGCTATAAACTGACAAGAAATTGAAATTTGTTTGGATCTTAGCACATTAAAATATCAGTGTTTAAATTTCTTCTTATTTAGAATAATGTAGTTAATTATATTAATACACGTTAGGATAAAGCTCAGGCAAATTTGTCTAGTAATACTTGTATAAAGAAGGATATCAATATTGTTGCTTAGATTTTAATAAAAATTTATTTTACCCTTTAAACTAAGGCAGATTTATGGAAATGTTAACTTATAGAATTTTCTTTGCTTTACAAATGTGTAATTTTTTTGAAAACTTTCATTTTAGTATTCAGAAAAAAATGTTCTTTCCTGTGCACCCTGACAATAAGATTAAGTGTATTTCATTTATATATACATTTGTTGAATACATTTAAATTGCATTGAAATAAATAGCCATGTTATTTAATTAACCCTTTGATAGTTATGAACGAGTTCAGCTCGCAATCCAATCGTGCTTCATAATGCGCGCAAACGAGTTTCGCTCGGGAGCAAGATTTTGACCGAAATGGTTAGTAATGAACACTACTCGCGTAGTGAAATTTTTACCCAATGCGCGCTGACTTCGTTCGCCATTATTATTCTGCACTGATTGTGTTTCAAACGAATGCTACTCACGAAATTTAGTTAGTTTTACTGTCTACAGATGGCAGTACGAGTTCCATGAATTTCTTTGCATAATAAAGGTGGATTTTTTTTGACCTTGTAAGTATTTTGGCGCGGTTTTTAGGGTGTTTGTACAGTAAAATGGCTCAAAAGCGAAAGTTAGATAGTTATAATGATGATTATGATACAGAAAGCTTATCAAGTTTTGAATCTGATGAAGACGCACACACAAAAATATTTTTAGGTAATTATTGTATTTATACTGTGCTTCATAAAGTTTTACATTAGTTGTATTTATTTAGTCCTTTCAATTTAATATTTGTCTTATATTTATAATTAACTATTATTATTTATATAATTGGTTATAATCATTTATAATTTACTGTTTAATAATTATTTTAAAGAACGTAAAAACTGTTATTTATGTACTACAAATACTTTAAGACATTTTTATAACGCACGAGGCGAGCTATCTACAGCATCGCCAGAGAAAGGTGACATTTTCGGAAGAATGGAGGGGGAAAACAGCTGCCGCTTTCAACTACTGTTTACTCCTAATGCAGTGCGAATTAAGTAAACGGAAACTGCTCATTTTCATAACCGTCAAAGGGTTAAATTGTACAAACTAATGACAAATTATAACATTGTAATGTTATAAAAAATTTTTCCTATAGAATGCCATTCTCAGAAAATGTTTTTCATACTAAGAATATTGAGCAGATATAAAAGTTTTGAGTTATTTTTTAATTTTGTTTATCAATTATCAGCAAATCCAGATGAATCCTAATACAGATATACTGTCACAATAAAATTATATTTTAGTTTTATATAAAAATATTTGACAATTCGGGGATAACAAAACAACATGTTAATAAACAGTATGATTTCACATTCGTATAGAAGCATTTAAATTTCATTCTCCAAAAATTATTTAATAAATAGAGGAGGCTTCACAAGTTTTGATGGTGAAAAATTCAGTTTTGAATGAAACTAAAAATTTTAATAATGGGAATAAAAAATGAAGCACTATAATGCCCCCTCTAACCCACTACTACTTCAAATATCTAGATTATGAACTCATTAATATATATAATTGCCTTTGTTCATTAGAGGAAAGTAATTTGACAATCTTTATGATAAAAATGTATTACATGGAGAACTGACTTAAGTCCAAAAATCTTGTACTAACTAATAGCATATAATTGATTGAGACCAACTGCTTAAAGAGGATTTGGAATTTTTACAAATATTCAAGTTTCCTAGGAAGTTATCAAACCCACAAACTGCTTAATCAATAGCGAATTGTTAACCGTTAAGCACAATTGAAAATATCCATAATCTGACAACAATGTTCAGCATAATTGAAATTTCTTTTATTATTCAAAGACAATGTTATTATTAAATGTTGGATAGAATAAATATTTTTTTCTTAAAATTGTTCATTTGTCATAAAATAATGCTATGTATATACAAATATCAAAATGGATGCATGTATTTTTGTTCCAATTTAAAATTAGAAAAGAAAAACACAATTTTATTTTATATAAAGTTACACATGTGTTCACTAACTTTTATTAATATAACAAATTATATTAATTCATTATTAATGTAGTAAATTAAAAAAATTATTCTTTTATCATCAGGAATAAATACTTTTAATAATTTTTTCATTCTTTTTAAAAACCTGTATAGAATGAACTAGTAGTCTTTATTGAAATAATTCAATCACTGCACTATTTCAATATAAGTACTGCTTGATGTTTGACATAAAATATAAAAACAAATTCAAATGGGTTAAAACATTTCTGTTGCAGAAATGATTAATTTTTAATTATGACCATTGAACAAAGACTTTTTTTTAACGAGTCAACAAAAATTCTAAAAGTATTTATCTTGTTTGGTTCCTGTTACTTCACATGAAAATTGTTCTGTTGGAAAAGCTTCTGTGAGATGGATATGGCAGGTTTATAATATTGCTTTATTCATACAAATGAAGCTCACATTTGATAATATGATCATATTGATAACCAGAAACATTGGATTTAGCAACTGAGAGTTCGAAAAATTAAAATCTGTTAACATTTCTGTTTGTTAGACTTAGAAATCTTCGATTAATTGACTCATTCTTTTTTAAAATTAGAAAGTGCTTTCTTAATTTTACTGGGTTAAGAACAATCATCTAACCCACACAAACCACTTGCTAGCAACACATTTGCCAACGATGCCCTTTTATTGTATCAGGTTATTTCTTTGAATATGTTAGTCAATATTTTCTACAGATTAAAGAGATTATAAAGGGATTACTGAAAACATCAGACAAGTCTTTACTGTTAAGTAGGAATAATGAATATTTTGAACAATTTCCACTCAAAATTTATTAAATATTTTCCTATCAAAACTTTGTGAAGCATCCTGTTAAGAAATACATCTCTACCCATGACATTTAATCTTAAAATAGCTAATAGAATTACATTCATGCATACAAATGTGAAATGGAATAGACGATAGGTGAGAAAAACAATACATTAAACTTTTCCACATTTCGCCAAACCTCCTAATGAGGTTGGGGACATAATTGTCCAACAGCATAATATGCTGTGAAATGTTGGACCACAAAGGCACTAAGATGCAAACAGCCTACTCACTGATTTTATCTCAAATGCTACACTGGGGCTATATCTTCAATTCCAATTATTTGTTCATTAATTTCACAATCCATCAACATGATGATGAAATAATGCGCTGCATAAATTTTTAAAATAATTAGTTAGAAAGATGATATTAGCATTATCAGATAAAACAGCTTAATTTAAGCTAAAACTAAAAAAAAAAAAAAAAATATATATAAATAAAATAAAATAAAAAAAAAAAAACTTATTTTTAAATGAAGTTAAAACCCATAAATTAATGCAATAATTTTTAGTCATTATTGTATTCGCAATATTTTTAAAAATCTTAAAATTAAAGATAAATAAAAGTGCTTTATAATAATTTTTTTTTATATTTATATAATTATTCCCTCTCAGTGATAGTACTAAGGAGTTTCTACCATATAGACACAAAATAAAGAAAATTTATCACGAACAAACATAAGAATTACAGCAATTTTGTCTCTTCACTAAATAACTCAATAAATACATTATAAAAAAATTAATTCATGCAAATAATATGTAAAATTGCACAATTCACAAATTTTTCTATTAATTTAATTGAAAACATATTACACAATACATATTTAATCTAAATTGAAGAAAAGGACCAAATATACAAATTTTCAAATAACTTTATTAAATATGAGTTTTATAATTTTATTCAGGAGCAATTGGCTCCAAAATTAAAAAAAAGATGTCTATCTAATTATTTATAATCTAGAATTTCTAACCAATGAATCACATGTTGATTATTTTCAAAACTGAAAATAAATAAATAAAAAAAAACTATAACAAAAAGACTTAAGTAAAAATGTTTATTGACTAAGTATGTTTTTACAAAAGAAAAAATTTAACAGTTAAAATTGCTTTCAAATATAACATTTTACGTTGATAAATATTAAATTTAATCCTTGCAAAGAACTTTAAATGAAAAGAGCATGAGAAATATACGGCTTACATTCCAGTTAAAAAAATAAAAGTACACAATAAATACATTTTATTTGAAAAAATTACATAACTATTCTAACTTTATAAGACAATGGTGAAAATGTCTTAATGAAGGAAAACCCTTAAAATGTACTGATTTATAAGAAATTCAGTTAACAAACATGTTGAAATGAATGTAAAGTTGAAACAGTTCTCTTTTTAATGATGGTTTTTTGCACAATGAAATGTACTAGACACTTATCTTTGTAGAGACAGCAATGATTAAAAAGGCCGAGAGCCTCCTTGGCTTCCTGGCATCATAGGAAAAGAAGAGTTTTGTGGGAAAACAGTTTGCCCAGAGAATGGGGCACCCATTCTTTGCATTGCTGCACCAGACATACCTGTAAGCAAACATGAAGTAGATAAGGTTTTTATATAAATATTATAATCCTTCAATTACAAAGGAATTTTTCAAACATTAATCAAAGAATAGAATTAAACTTTAGAACGAAGCTCTGACGGGAGATCTTGGTTTCGTCAAGTGTCATATGTAGCAACACTTTCACTTAAATGTATTTAAACTTTTTTAACAATACAATTGAAGAAGTTTCTCAAAAATTAGAAATCCATATTTTTATTAAGTTTTAAACACTTTTATTTATTATATAAAATTGTTTAAAACTTATTACATAAAATTGTTTAAAAATATAATGGGGAAAATTTTACTAACAATGATAATAGGAAGTTTTTTTACTTAATTTTAGCAACCCATTTTGGAAGATTATTCGGTAAAAACAACAAATAGTTTTATTAAATATGAACAAAATTCTTTTTCTTTAAAAATTTAATAAACAATGCAAGATTTTTTTTTAACAATTAAATGAAGTTGCTTCTCATTCTCATATAAATTCAAATTAATTATTATTAATATTCATTATTCACTTATATAAACAATTAACATAATTACAATTTAAACTTAAGTGAATTATGAAAAAAATTTCAAAAATGTTAAAAATAAAGGCTGTTTTTAATAACTACTACTAAGATTTATTCTACTTTATTTGAATGTATATTCCAACTGTTCAAATGTGTATGATATTCCCCAAAGAAAATTCTCTCCTTTTTGTCATTAGCACATAACACACATTAGCTGCTTTATTTTATCCTATTTCCTTTCAGGTGAGCAATTACCACAAAATTACTTGCAAAATAAGATGGAATGTGTTATTACTTTGAGATTTGATTTGTTTTCATTTTCTATTCACTTTTCATATGTGAGGGAAAGTTTAGTTGGGATCTTTAATTTTAAATGGATTCATACCACTACAACTATGTATGGAAGAAGAATCTACAAACTGTTCAATTAAAAACAAAAATGTTAATAATTCACTTGCCAACTTGGCAGCAAGAGAATCTGTTATAGCTGAATGTATACTAACACAACACACACACAAACACTTTATAAATATATACTTCAACAATCTTACATTCAAACAAATTCTGAGTATCAACATTTACATGTTGAATAAATGCTAAACCTATTCGTTTTGATAAAATATATCTCAAATTATGTGCACATCATAAATTTCAATTATACATTTTAAGACCAATTGTGGTAAGTCCTTTATTTTCAGAAATCACAAGATACTGTACACATGAATATGCAGAGCAGTATCAAGCATTGTAGATTTATTTACCTTTGTCTTTCAAATAATTTTAAACACACTGACACATTTTAAACAACAGAGTAAATCCACAGGAACCTAATTAAAAGTAAATTCTGAATGAGTATAAACTATATCTGAGGGCATTATATGTCTGAGATGGGAATTATATCCCTAAATTATATAACTAACAAAGTCAATAATTTAGGGATACTATTGATGAATGTATCGAATGAATACTAACAATTCAGACTAAGCTCAGCTGAAATAGTGAGTGGTATAATGTCATATCCATAATAAAGCACAAAATGAATACTTCCAAAAAGTTGCATAAAATGATTGAATATGAATTTTAAGCATTTTTCACATGTTGCCATGATATTGTTAAGCACAAAATAACAATATTCAAAACATTTAACCTATACATTTAACCAATATTCAAAACATAAACCCTTGCCTTTCGCGGGCGTATATATACGGCTTTCGGAAATACGCTTCTCTGCAATACTCTGCTATCAGTAAAGCTACAATCATGGATTTGGAATGCAATAGAATGTCCTTGACATTGTTTAAAAGATCTGTTGTGATGATGTTACTTCTATTTCAAAGAAGGGGCAATTTGGAGAGGGGAATATTTCTTGGAATGGGGGAAGTTGTTGCTTTGGTTCCATACGTTGCAGTTATTATTTGTGTTTGTTTTCGCATAACTTTTTATTTTTTCACTTCCATTGTTTTTTCTATTTTGTTTTATGAAAGTAAACAATTAGAATGGAAAGCATGTCTCTTCTTTTCCCCGATGATCGCATAACTGCGCGTCCCTGTGTGAAAACCGTTAGCACTGGGGAGCGAATCTCGTAAGTTCTTTAGGCAGGTAAGTTAATCACCTGGAGGCATTCCCATTGTTGGTCTCATCATCTGCATTCCATTCATTAAAACAGGATTTCCAGGTGCCATAGGCATGCCTTTAGAGCTCATCATTGATGGCATAACTCCTATATTTGGATTTACTTGATATTTAGGTAACTGGGCTCTTTTTTCTTCCTAAATTTAGAAAGAACATTAATATAATAAAAAACTATACACTTCAATAACAAACATAAACAATTAATCAAAATATCTGAGAGAAATCAAAAGAACTGAATCATTTTAAAAGTAGGGGTGTTACAAAAATTAAATAAAAACATATATTTTTATGTTCTGATTTGTAAGCAAAATTAAATTAATTATCCTCATTATAAAGGATACCTAAAGTGCTTTTTATCTGAAGAATATCAAATTTATTTCAATTATTAAATGTATATGAGTAAAACAAGGTTTTTAATTTAATATTTTCTTAATAAAACATAAAAATAAGAATTAAACAATCATGATTTTATTTTTCAGGAGTAAAAAATTTTACTGTGCCAAGAAAAAGGAAAGAAAGCTTTTAGCTGCCAGAGAATAGGTCAGTAAGTAAAATAAATATGAATTTAACCTGAATCCTCTAATAGGCACTAAAAATTATTATATTTTATAATTTCATTTTATTTACAGCATTTTCCTGTATATAATCTGCAGCAACATATTATCTGTATTTATCTGTATGGGCTTTTTTTCAAGTATAAAAGAAAAGTGGTTGCATAATCCACAGTACCATATAATTTGCTTTGCAATCTTTCAGAAAGTAATCCAAAATGTATAATGTTGATAACGTAAAGTAACACATAAAATAAAAAACACACAGTATGATTAAAAATATAATAACTGCATAGAAAAAATATTATGAAAAACATCTTACTGGATTCATCTCACCAAATAAAAGTATCCTACTGATTGACAAGAGCGATTGTTTAGTAAAGATTCTAGTAAAACTAGTCACTTTTTTAGTTTTTAAAGCAAGGCTACACATATTTTAAAAATAAGACATTTTTGTTTATGCTTAATTGAAAGAAATGGATTATTAGCAAATAATGCAAAGGATGCATTTTTTCTTTTATATAGCCCATGCTTTGTGTTCACCTTACACTAACAAGTTTGTCATCCTTTTTATATACCGTATTTTCCTGTATATAATCAGCAGCTCCGCAGCGATGTATTATCTGCACGAGCTTTTTTTCAAGTAAAAGGTAAAAAAGCGTCATATAATCAGCAGCATTTTTTTCCCCGGCGAATAGTCTAAAATATGTACTGTTGATAATATGGGTGTCACAGAAGAAAATATACAGTATGATTAAAAATATAATAAATTGTACAGAAAAAAACTTTTAATTTTGAAAAAGATCTGTCTGGACATACCTCATCTTAAAGTGCGATAAACTTGAGATGAAAGCACAAGATCGATCAAGAGTAATAATTTCAAGAAGATATTCTTTTAAAACTTATCAATATTTAGCTTCTAATAACTTTTAAAACGATGCAAGACATATTTAAATATATATATATATATATATTTGCTTCATTAATATTTAAATGAAAGAAATAGATTATTTACAAACAGCGTACTTTATGTATTTTTCTGTTATACTGCGCGTGCTTTGTTTTTCACTTCACATTAACACGTTTGTCACCATTTTTTTCATATTTGATATAGCTTTTTATTTAAAATCTGCTGTGTGACTTAAAAATTTTCACTACCATATCACGATATACGAATTTTAATATTTTCAAGACGAAACAGCTCACACCAAGACGAATTGCGAAATGACGTTAGTGACATGAAACTGTAATATCTTTACGAGGAACCAAATTTGTATTTGAACGTAATTGGATAAAGCTGATTATAGCGTAAATAACTCAGATAAGTCTTAGTACCACCTGTTATTTTATGAAACCAACAGTATTTCTTTCAAAACTTTTTAGTAAGATATTCTGATAAGAACGTTTG
This sequence comes from Latrodectus geometricus, assembly GCA_026290005.1. Lineage (NCBI taxonomy): Eukaryota > Metazoa > Arthropoda > Arachnida > Araneae > Theridiidae > Latrodectus > Latrodectus geometricus. Next base: position 69,469 of record JAPDSC010143142.1, read on the forward strand.
TTATCAGATTATCCACAACGGCGTATAATACAAAAAAAAAAAAAAAAAAAAAAAAAAAAAAAAAAAAAAAAAAAAAAAATAAGAACCTTTTGTAATCACATAATCTGCTGATTATATACAGCAAAATACGGTAATTGTCTTATCTATAACTTAATCTCAAATATGCCTTATAACTTAAACATTTTAGCTTCTACATGACGATATATGAAAACACGAATATTTTCAAGGCGAAACAGCTCAGGTGAAGACAAAATGACGATAGGCAGTAGCAACTGTCGAGAAACATTATCCTTTCTTGCATATAGTGGGACAAAATTACAGATGAAATATGTCAGCCAAGTTGTGGGAGGGGATCTGTTATTTATTTCATAAAACATATAAAGAATTTCTTTCAAAAAATTGTAATATGAACAACGAAATTTGAAAGTTTTTTTTAAAAAAACAAATTGGTGAATTATATACAAAAAGTAGGATACTAGCATGAAAAATTTTTTCTTGAGTTAATTATTACACTGTAATAGCAGACAACAGCACTCTTTAATGCTGATAGTCACTTTTAAATATAACTTTATAAAGAAGAACAAACCAAAGATGTATCTTCTTCTGGATGCATGATCTTACTAGTAGCATTATTTGATTGGCTTGAAGAGGTAGTACATTGACGTTTAGGTTCAGGATTTGTTTGAGGGCTGGATGTTGCATCTACAAACATAAAATATAGCTTAATAAAAGATCAATGTCTTTCATTAATGAAATAACTTTGAATCATTGGAAGTTTTTACAAACATTTTGAAATATTTTCTTGGACCTTAAACAAATACAAATCTTCATTTTAGAGTACATAAATTGCATTGTATTACCATAATTAAGTTCGATTGCAAATGTTGCATGCATTGATATATCCAATATTCAAGTACATGGTCTTAATGTTAAGATCTAAACTAATATTCCAACAAAAAAAAAGTCAATATATAAAATCAATTCAACAAATCATTAAATAATCAAAATAGAATCATTTAAGACATACCAGCACTATAAACTATGGGGGCAACACCACGAGATGATGGACCTGAAAATTTAGACACTTTAGAATTGCAATAATGGAACACACAAAATTTTATGTAAAATACATTTTAAAAAAAATCAAATCAATAATAACAATTAATCTAATTTGGTAAAATACAAGTCTGAAAAAATGCTAAATTAAATAAGGATATTATGGAAAAATATAACAAAAAAGTTTAAAACAAATTAAAGATATTGATATTATTGGCTTATAAGATGGTTGATATTGTCTGTGGTTTTATGGTTAATTGAACTGGTTTTTACCATTTAGTGACCAACAAGGGGAAAAAATATCAAGGATAAATCTAACTTCCTTAAAGAATTCTTTAAACTGTTTTTCTGTGACTGTGTGTGTGTGTCAACTAAGTGAATTCTTTATTAAATTTAATTGATAGTATTTAAAAAAACATGTTCTAACATGTTTAAATTTAAAGCCTTAAGATAATAATCAAACTATATTATTTTCTTAAGTCTTTAAATTTAAACGTTTAAAAATAATAAATTTATAAATAATTAAACTTGCCTATATTCAACATTGAAATCCAATGCTAAAATCATAGGGTTCAAATTTTTAACATATAGAAGCTATTTTTTCAATTCAAAATTTTATTTCATTAATAGTCATTATATAACATTTTAAATAGTTAAATACAGATATGAAGAAAGTTGCTTAGAATTTTTTTTAATTTCCAATAATATAAAATATTAAATTAAAATGAAATATTTAATAAAATCTTTATTTTTTAGAAGTTGCCAATATTTATTTTCAATTTATTAATAAATAATGTAATCAAGAATTAATCTTAAATTTGAAATACACAAAGAATTTGAAAATATGGACAATAATTACAAAAACAGAATTTTCCTGATTTATTCATAAATCAGAGGAAAATTCTTTCCAGTGAAAACTTCGTAACAATGTTGAAATATCTATAGTATTATAAGTATTTCTACGTTGCCAGTTTATATTCAAATGAAAAGGGACTTTTATATTAACAGATGTTGACAGGTCTGTGAGTATATAGACCAAATTATCTCAAATGTTTGTACACTAGTCACTTTGAAACAATCATACTTTGGCTAACGCGATAAGTCTACTGCTCCACCTGTTTCTTTTAGAGGTTACTGCCAAATACAGTCATAATTTGGTATTGTCGCACAGGGTGACTTGTACTGTAACATTTACTGACGCTTCTTAAAACAAATATAAGTAAAAAAGTAATAAGTTGTAATTGAATGAATCAAAATATTACCCGCTACTGGAGAAGAATTGCCACTGTAAGCTGGAAATGTAGGTCTTACAGCAGTTGTCATTAGTGGTTTGAAATCTGTTCCAACTGGTACTTGAGGAGAAGTTGAAGTCTAAAAATATACATAGGTTATAAAATTTATTTCTTATGAGTTCTTTCACACATATTCATATATCCAATGGAAAAAAAAAATAAATCTATAACATAAGATTTTCTCATTTTATTCTGCAAAATTAAAAACATTATTTTGTAAAAAATAATAAAATTAAGGCACATTTATGAAACAATTATTCAGTGGAAACCAGCACTAAAAAATTAATTCAGTACAAAAATTTAAATGTTTCAACATTAAACTTCAATGAACAACCAATTCCATTGTACTTTAATTAGGGCAAATAAGAAATTCATGATTTAATGAATATTTTGTAAATTTTTAAATTCTACTAGAAACAAAACAATACAATACAGGGTGCCTATAAAAGAACTCAATGGTTTTGAGGCAAAATATTTTAATGAAATAAAAAACATACATACATGATTTATACATGACTGAAAAGCTTACATTTTCAAATTTTTTTAACACTTAGTAAAAATCTATGAGCCCCGTTAGCGGCACAGCAGAAGTCTAAACGGTATTCTACCTCATCCCATGTCCTGGCGAGCATGTCTGGGGGGACGGTTGCCACACAATTGACTATTCGTTCCCTGAGATGTTGATTATCACAAATTTTCTCTGCATACACAAGATTCTTGATATGCCCCCAGAAGAAAAAATCCAACGGAGTCAGATCAGGGTTCCTTGGAGGCCATGGAATAGGTCTCTCCCTTCTGATCCACCTGTTGCCGAGCCAAGCGCCCAATGCCTCTCACACACACGCAAACTAAAGTGTGGCGGGGCCCCATCTTGTTGAAAGTAAACTAAACCCATCTCTACATCAATGTCATCTAACTGAGGAAAAAGATACTTCTCCAAAATATCACAGTAGACATCACCATTGACATTTCTTTCAACAAAAATAAACAGACCTATGATTCTGTCATGCATAAGCACACACCAAATATTTACTTTGAGCGTGTCGCGTTTGTACTTGACGAACTCATGGGGCGGCTCAGAACCCCAAATTCTGCAATTACGCCGGTTTACGTGACCATTCACATGAAAAGAAGCTTCGTCACTAAAAATTACACTTTTTAAAAAACCATTATTGTCACTAATTTTATCTAGCATTGAAACAGCAAAGTAGCATCTCTTAACCTTGTCTGCTGGTTTCATGTGGTGTAAAAGTTGAATCTTGTAAGCAGTTAAACGTAGTCTTTTATGAAGTACCTTACCGACAGTTGACCTTGGTAACCACAACTCCAGGTTGCATCTGGTCAATGATTTCTTAGGGCTTTGAAGGCATGAAGCTCAGTTTCTGTCCACTTTCTTTTGAGACAGGCTCGGCCTACCCAGCGACTTTTGCTTCAAAACACTTCCCGTTTCCTTAAATGCACTGAACCATTGACGAATGGTTTTGTCAGAAGGCGGGTTAACACCATAGTTATGTTGAAAGTTTCTTTGTACAGTAACTACAGACTTCGTTTCTATGAGCCAAATAACACACTGAGCCTTTTGTTGCGGAGTCGCCATCATTTCAAGATCAACGCCCTCAGCACCGCCAACAGTTGATGCAAACATTCCCAATTTATATGAGTAAAACTTTTTGAGCTACTCTTTTCGGAGAAATCTACTAAATTTTGCTATCTTTTATAGTTAGTGAGATATGAATTTTTAAAAAATCGGAGTTCTTTTATAGACATCCTGTATTATACTTGCAAAATATGTTCTGGATGTTGAAACACTACATGTATATAAGAAAAATTTATAAGTAAATTTTTTTACTTATAAATTTATACTTTTTAAGTACTATTAAGTAAATTTTTTACTCTATACTTTTAATTAACTTAACGATATATAATGGATTCATAAAAATATTTCTGGATAAAAATAAAATAAAATTATGATTTCAGAAATATATTATCTAATAAAATAAAGACTAAATCAAATTAAATAATATGTAGTTATATATTACATTGTTGATACTAATTTAAATAAAAGTGGACTGTTTTAAATATATATTTACAATTAACAGAACAAAAATTTTCTTGATTAAAGAAATTTAAAAGTGCCACAATTTGTAATTATTATTGATCTTAATTTGATGATTTCTATCCAATTAAAATGCATTAATTTTTTTAATTTCAGTGTTTAATTTGGGTAATTCTTTGGCCTAAATTCAGTAACTCATTTTATAGTTTATCAGTAACCATGTACAAGAGCTTGTTTTAATGTCATTTTAAAAAGTTTGCAAAATATTTCTGAACAGGAAGAAAAAAGTACTTTTTTTCCAAAAAATGTTAAAATTATATCAAATGTATAATCTGATATAAATTTCTGATTGATCTTATAAGTATGTAACATGGATAATTTTGATTACAAGAAAAATGATAATCTACTTCAAGAAATTCTAAATATGAAAAGTTTATCAAATTTATTCATCAGCCTTGCCAGCAAATTACAAATATCATTAAATGCATGGATCTGTGCATGATAACAGCAAAACATTTTTCAAATATTTTCACTGTATGAAAGGGAAAAATTCAGATTTATTAGATGATAAATAAGAGAATTATGAAATGTTTTTGTAATATGAGATTTTAATTTAATAGTTTTGTCTCATGATTTTTACTTAAAATTATCTTCTTAAATTCCATATCTTTTTAATTTTAAACTTTGTTTGAGGCACATAATTGCATCACAAATTGAATTCAATTTTAACTTTTAAATGCTAAATGAAAACTTATTTTCAAAATAGTTAAAAAATTTAACTAACTAAATCATGGAAATATTTTGCAAGAGGATCACATTGATCATACAAGGTTTCCTCCCCCCAAGGGGTAGCCAGTATGTACATTTAAAACATTTTGAGACATTTTATTGAGCTGTTTTCGGAATTTTTAACACTATCTTTTAGAAGAACTTTGATTTGAAGCTAATTATGATTTCATCAATTGGCACTTGAATTTTTAGAATGTTCCTAAGAGTAATCCAGGACATGTCTTGGAATTTTTATACTTTTTGAATTAACTCAGCTATAAAGAGATGACTACAGTTGAAATACATCTGCTGAGTTATGAAAGCTTATAGTGCCTTCTATTATTTATTTTTTAAGATCAAAAAATATTTTTTGAAAACTTCACTGTAAGTTATTTTAGTGGAGAATATTTTTTTATTATCAAATTATTCATAGCTGGTTGGGTTTTCTGGCGCAAGGTTAAAAAAGGACAATCTGTGCAAATTATTCATAGCAGAATCACAAATTTTTAAGAATGTAATTTGGAAATTACATGCAGAAATACAGCAACTTTAATTTCTTACAATCTTAATAAGCGCAATTTTTCTAACCATTTCTCATTTAAAATTTTATTTAAATACAATTATAATGAATTATGATTCATAAACTAAAATGCAACAAACAATAATAAATTTAAAATTTAATAAATATTTTTCCTTATTTTTTTAAAAAAAGAAAAATTTTATGTAACTATAATTACATAAAATTGACATATATAGTGGGAAAAAAACAAATTTACCAATACACTCATGCAGTGTAAAAATGAAATAAATTAACATTTTGTAAAGAAAAACTATGATTTTGAGGATACAAAAATATATATGTGAAATGGCATAATACTAGTGAGAGTATTACAATATAATGTTTGCAGACTCATATGTCATATAATAAAATTTAAAAAGTCATTTCAACTAGGAGCACAACAAATATTTTATATAATAAAGGAGAAACATTATATTTGCTAAATAATATAAATAGAATTAAATGAATTGCAAATATAGAGAAGAATTATATTTAAAAAAATAGTTTTCTTTTAAATTTGCTTTAAATTCTATTTTGAAATTATCTAACTGATATAATGCTAAGTATTGAATAAAAAGGTAAGAATTTTCTGCTTCTATGTGGCTCCATTAAATTCATAGATAAATACTTTTAAATTTACAGATAATAGATTATCAGAGAAATAGAGTGAAAACCAATACCACATATAATTTATATGAATGTGTAGTATATAAATATATATAAAATACAAGAAATATCATTTTTCTATATTCGAACGCATTATAATGTAGATACCCATTTTAATAAACATATAGGAAAATAATTTTTAAATCTTAAAACTAAATTTTTTACTAACTGTTATCTTTATTTTTAAATATTCCAAGAATTACAAAGAAAAATTGTTTTATTATTATAATTATTTCATTATAAGAAAAAAATATGCAAAATATAATTGATGTATAAAAACAGTTTTTACTTTTCTTTCATTGAGGAATAATCAGGCAAAGTATATATAAAGCTAGTTATTTTCTTCTAATTCTAAAATGCATTTTTAAAATCAGTTTTTCGATGCAGAAAAGCCTTTCATTGTTTGTCTCAAAATATTGATAACAAATTACACCAGAATTCAATAAATTCTAAAGTTAAATTTTAGGAAGGGGTAAATTATTTTGTCAAATTTCATTGATAAATAACATCTTTATCCAAATGTTCAAGAAATTATTTTGAGTTCTTTAATTACAATGGTTTATTTCATAAAGTACATGCATGTCAAGATAATATATTCTTTTCTGCAATTTTTCAGTTATACATTCACAATAGATTCTAGGTGTCAATTATATAAGGCAATTATAAGACCATAATCACTCCTTCTAAATATCCTGATATTTTCACTTGAAACTACTGATGACGCCTAAATGTATGCAAAGACAGAGGTTAGACTAGTGGGGTGAGAAAAAAATTCAGATAGATTAAAGAAATCTAGAGTGAATGATACTTGATTAATAGATTAAGTTCTACTCAAATAAACCACATTAGAATTAACAAACAAAAAAAAAAAAAAAAAAAAAATTTAGATTTTAGAATTGAAATTATTTTTTATTTATTATACTCATTAATTAATACTTAGTGTTGCAGCTAGTCATCTAATATTCAAATGATTTACGATTCTTCAATAATAACATAGATCCAAGTTTTTAACCATAAAAAATGAATAAAAAATATATACAACTGGAAAATGCATAAAAGTGAGATAATAAAAAAGATTTTTCAAAAACTTAGTTTGTAAATTGGGATTAAAATTATCATTAAGTCTATGAAACTTTGCTAGTGATTAGCAAGTAGTTCATAAAATCGTGAGTGTTCGTAAATTAGAAGTTTGTAAAAACTAGAGCCTATTATATCATAAAAGCAAAAATTTCCTGTACCTGTGCAACAGCAGCTGGAAATAAAGGTTTCGGTGGTCCAGGAACACTTCCTGACATTGTAGAAGGTGGCATGACTGGTCCCTTGGCTATTCCACCCATAAGTGGAACAAAACCACTAAAGAAATACAAATTTCTTTTGTGATATAAATGTAAACATTTAATGTCAAGAAACTACAATTCTAATAAAATATATTTACTTAAGAAACCACACATACACAAAATTGAAAAAATTTCCTGATACATTTTTTTAGTGCTATAAAAGCTTAAGTAACCAAAAAATTTTTTTGAGTTCAAATGATAGGCAAATTTTTTTTCTACTTAAATATATTTAAATTGAAATTCATATTAATGTATGCTAAATGATATTCAGTTAACATTTAAAGCAAATTAATGATAAGGTACATTCCTTTTTTCAGTGAATATTTTAATACCTAATAAAATTCATTAATATAAAAAAGCAGATTTTAGTCATTAATTTGATGAAAATAAATAGAAATTTAACAGATATATGAAACATGAATACTTCTTTATATAATGTACATTTAAAAAGAAAATGACTATGTTGTTATTCTTTGAAAAATTCAATCTATTCAAAGAATAGTAGCATACTAGTCAATTATTAAAAAATATTAAAAAAATATACTAATTATTAAAAAATATATATGAATTGAAACAGTAATTGTCACAACATTGTAAGATTGGATAGCATAGAAGCAAATAATGAGATAGAGCCATTATAATGCATTATACAAAAATAGCATTTTATTAGAAAAGGTTGCACAGTATGAAATTTTTCAATTTACAAATTTTTTTTTTCAAGTACAATGAATAGTTTATCGCTCAATAATCATCTTTTGTACAAGAGGGTTAATTAGACTAGAACATTCTTTTTAAAGCAGATTATAAACTCCTACAGACAATGCACCCTAAAATAGCATTTAAAGACATTAATAATTGAACAATAAATAACTGAACTGTAGGCCAATCATATACAATGAAACTGTACTAATTAGTTTTCATTTGCAATATTCAGAGAGTGAGACGGATAAGAACTCGTTTTCATTAATTTAAAAAACACAAAAATAATTTGTATAAACATGGGAAAAATTAGCAGAATGAAAAGCTTATCTATCTAAATATTTGTTGTATTTTTTTTAAAAGCTAGTAACAGGAACAGGTTAATATGGTAACTTTAAATCTTATCAAAATGAATCTGATTATAAAATCTCTACCCGAGACTGCTTTAAGGAAAAAATTATTTTCATTCTTCAATTTTCAGAGTTTTCATCAATTTTCTGGATTTTTTTATACGTCTAGTTCAAATTAATTTTCAATTCAAATAAATTTATTATCAACCTGGGAATAATAAGTTTTAAAAAATTTAGAAGTTACATAAAGAGTAAGATGAAAGCTAAATTAAGGACATTGATAGCTTTTTGTGCACTTTACATAAACAGATTAAAAAATTTTCTGATCATTTTGAGTTAAACACAGCATTATATCACAAAGGGACATAGCAAAATATTGTAAAGTGAAAAATCACTATGTAATTAACATTTCTAATCCTTAAATTTAAAGTATATTTGCTTTTAACACTCCGTCGGGGGCGCCTGGAATTTCCCTCCGTCGGGCGCGTTGCATCTGAGAGATGCATATAGCATTTTAGCAATACAAAATTGTTTTACATGATTTTAACAGTGTTCCTTCTTTTTCTTTTTAGTTCCAGAATCTTTATGGAAATTTTCTTTCTTTCTTTCTTTCTTATTTTTTTTTTTTTAATGCAAATTACAGAGTTTAGGGAATACAAAATAATACAATTACAAAATAAAAAACATACAAATACAGAAAATAACAACAGAAAATTTTGTAAAAAAATTAAATATACATTTATTTATTCATCAGAATCATATTCTAATTGAGGCTGCTCTTCAGAGCATTTTTTACACATCATAACGGAATGTTCCAAACAAAAATATTCGTTACATTTTGTGCAAGAATATTGTGTCATTCTGCTTTTCTTGATTCCGTAGCATGTAGAACACCGCTTTCTCTTATTTGGAACGTCTGAAGATTTTACTGCATTTCTATGTTCTGGAGAC
>JAPDSC010143142.1:84202-101205 GCA_026290005.1 Latrodectus geometricus
AATCACTTCTATTATGTACTAAGTAAAGTGAACCCAATCACTTCTATTATGTAAGCTTATATATACTCTAAAATACTGTTGCTATATTAAGCTATGCTTTTATTTTTTGGTTTAGCAGTGGCCTTCAATTTTCATTTTTAAATTTATGAGAGTAGCTCATATGTATACTTGGCATTGAGTTAAGGTGTACAAGAAATAATTAAACATTTCTAAGTAGAAATGGGTGATCCCTTCGCAAACCAGTTCTTAAGAAACAGATCCTTTTAAAGGGCAAGTGAACAATGACTAAGGAAAAAAAAAAGATAGGATATTCTATGGAATTTTGCCAGGTCTTCTTTTCACACTTGGGTCATCATATTATTTATGTTTATCTCATTGTTTGTTAACTTCGAATTTTGATTCCATTAATTTTTAACAATTCTAGCTCAGTCAACAACTTGCCTTCTTCTGTTATTTTTGATTTGCTCTTTCATTTTTGGCTTTATCAAAATGTTTAATTGCAGCTGAATTTATCATTTTTCTCTAATCGGAAATTCCCAGTTTTTTCGTAGCAATTATCTTCATAAATAATAATATTTCACACATCATTACTTAAGGATAAAGTTGCTCATAGTTTTCATGAAAAATATACAGTGTAAAATATTAAAACTTGGATAGTCTGTTATCAAAATATTCATCTATTGTTATTTATAAGTAAAATGACAACAATTATAACAGACAATGCAGCAAATATTAAATGAGCCACATCCATTTTAAATGTACAATATTAATTTTGTTTTGCCCACACTTTGAATTTGATTGACCAAATTGCAATAAAACTTTCTATACAAAAAACAGTTGATGAAGTAAAACTGGTTTATATAAAGCTCTGATGGTTCAAGGATGTTGATTAAAATGGTTCAAGGAGGATGGGGGGAAAAAATTAAAGCCAGAAACTACTATGCATTGTAATTCAACATTTGAAATGTTAGGCAATAAAAAATTTAATTTTACTGACTCTGATTGGGAAAGTATGCAAAATTCAATTTATTTTTCTTAAAAAAAATTTGATGAGATAACTTAAAAAATTTCCTTCACTAATACTGTAATTCTATTTAAACCAATGGTAAAAATGAAAAAGAATACACGATAATAATTTGAAGCCCTTTAAAAAAAATGAGGGAATTTTTGAAAGGTTTAAATGAATTTCCACCCATGAATATGCCATGCAGGCATCTTTATTCAATGACTAAAAAAACAGGTTTCAAGTTATGTGGCGTTTAAGAAATGATGTAATGGTATTTCCAGGGCTACTGAATCTTTAAGATAATTTTTCTAAAGAAATGTTTAATGAGGATATAGATATGCTTTTAAATAAATTCACTCAGTGATTATTGGGAAAATAATAAAATTAAATGCAAACAAAACTCTATTTACAAACAAAAAGTAAAGTTATATGTGTAATTCAAATTAAAAATGACATTAGCGTGACTTTTGTTGTTGCAGATTAGAAGACAAATAACATATTAGGGTTGTATGATGTTACTTTTAACAGAATGCATGCTAGATTGGAATAGGCTGTCAATAAGTTTCTAAGTGAGTTTTTAATGTTATTCATCTCTGAAAATGATGATTCACAAGCATAAGTAGATAAAAATGACAAAGTTGGCATGACTCAACTTTTTCAAACACTTAAATGTATTTTAAGTGTTTTAATTCCATATTGCAAAACTTTTGTTACCGTTATTTTTGCTTAAATTGCTTATTAATCTTTCTGTTTCAATCAATTCCAACTTTTACCTCATTTCAATAAATTTTAGAATTCATAATGAACTAGACTGGTAATCAATCAGCTGAATTTAAAATTCAACTTCCAACAAATCAAAATGGGAGAAGGTTTTATAAAATGAAATCACATCAGGGCACATAATTAACTTGAACATTTCTTATAATACTTTGAACTGGGAATATTTAGCTGACAATTCCTTGATTGAATTATCAATTACAGAAGTAAAATCAATTTCTTCATCTTTCTTATGTACATCTTTGCTACTTTTTTCAAGAATGGGAAATATTTGAATTTTTTTTTTTTTTTTTGCAATATTGCTTTTAAAAACATGTAGTTTAGCATCAAAAGCGTGAATGAGATCTATTATGATAATTGTTTTGTTTGGGCCTTGAAGCTTTGTGTTCAATTCATTGAAATGTAGGCATGTCTGAAAAAATATCAATTTTGAAAGCCACATAACTATCAACTGAGGGAATTCTTATCAATTTTTCCTTCATTTCATAGAATCAGTCTGATTTTATTAACAGTCAACAAATCCTTGAAGCATGTTCCCATGGCTTAATCAGAAAATATTATTAACCAGTTAGCTATTAAACACCAAGTTGATTTCATCCAACAAAGTATCAAATTTCTGCTTATTTAAAGCCAGTGACAATTTATATGAAATTATTTTTTATAATTTATGTCATTACATTATCAAATCACTTTTAGCACATAAGACTTACTGGTAAAAGATGCAGTGGAATTAAGAATCGAATGGCCTATGTCTGTGTGATAAAAACTAAAGAAAACTTTCTCTTTTTAACCATAAAGTGATTGTTTCTTTCTATACAGTTGAGATTTGAATGTCACTTTATTTTACTTATAATTGGTCTGTGAATCAAATAAATAATGTGAGTTTCAACAATAATGCTCAGTATACAATTTTGTTCACCAATCAAAAACAAGTAAATTTGTGACTGCGATTAGATCTTCAGTAAGCAATTGGAATAATTTTGTTTATCTAAGTGGGATTGGTTATTTTATATATTCTTGGAGATTTTGTCTCGATACTGCTATTAAAAAAATAAATAATTAATCAATCAGTAGGTAAAGATAAATTTATGTAAGCATGTAAAGCACATTAAAAATTAATATTAGATTGTTTATGCAAGCAATAAATAAATCATAGTAAGTGTTTGTATCTATTCAAAAATATATGTGCATATATTTTTTTGTACCTCATCTACATTAATATTTCATAACAAAAAAGTTGGAATACTGATTCATGAAAATAGTCTTTTAATTTTTCAGTATTTAAAAATCATTTCGTCACAGTATAAACACATTTTTGTGAAAAATTTTGCATGTACACAATATCAAATTTAAATCTTGCAGAGTATTTATTTACATGTACAGAGTATTTATTATTTTATAAATTCTTCTGTAGAAACTAATCTTTTTATAAACATTTTTAATAGATTTTATTGTACATTTCATTGATTGTTATGAGAAACAGATAACAATGGTTTCAAGCGATTTCCAATGAATTCCAGAAATATGCATGTTGACACAAGTCGTTTAATCACAACTGAATAGTTTTGAAAACATTGCACAGTTTTTGCCTCATGACTAGTTTGATTTGATTTCAAAATGACATTGAAGAGCATTTTGTGTTTAAATCATTGATTGTTCCAAGTACATAAAAAATATGACATCACGTGCGTTTCTGTGGCTTGAACTCTTTGAAAATCAAAATTGCAGAAGTTCATTTTGGCAATAAATCGATTCCCTAAGTAAAGGCCAACAAATTGGTTTGAGAAGCTATCTTCCATTGACTGGAACCATTAGCATCTTGATGAAAAAAACTGAAGAAAAATAAAATAAAAAAGACAAGACAAAACATCCACTTTATGGTTAGTTTAAATCAGCAAGAACAGTTTATTTTTAATTGCTCACCATACTTGGAGCAACATCAGCTGTTACTGAAACAATTTTTTTTCGTAGAAAGCGATTTTTTAACAGCCATATTTAATATCTGAGCATCTGTATAAGTATACAGTAATATCCAAGTCCTCACTGGTTGTTAGCAACATTATTGTAATTCTTATTTAATGACTTTCCTTTGCAATATTGAACGAAAACTGTAAAATGTGCAGATTTAGTGACATCTAGTTAATGATATTTTGTCATGAAAATGATATGAAAAAAGCCAAGTTAATGTAATTTTTTTTGTTGATCTGTTACATTTTCAGCCAGTTTCAAAATATTTTCTTCCATTGTGTTTATAGATGAAGTATCTTTAATGCACCGAATTATTACATCTTTGTTGTCAAAATTATCAAAAAGAGCAGACACAAACATCTTTCCTTCAAAAACTTGCTTTCATGCAAAATATTTACTATGCCAAGCAATGACATTTGCAGCTGAGTAACTTGCCCTACTTAATTAACCATTTGAGAGTGGCAAAGCGTGATAGCGCTTTTCTTGTTTTGTTAATTGAATTACTACGCATTACATTCCGCACTTTTAGTATATATATAGGAAAACTCTTCAGCACTCAAACTGTTAAGTAGTCAATGTCATAAATTGACAGTTAAAAAAATTATTTTAATTGTATAAAAGATAATAGCCTCTGAAGAATATAACTTCAGATATAAAAAATGACATGAATGCATACTAGATTTTAAGTTTGATTAATAATGGCAGCTCGCCTAATTTTAAATGAGTCACATTTGACAGAAAATATATTTTATACTAGCTAAAAATATAAACTTTAAATCAGAATTAAAATATAACAAATATTTTGATAGTCAGTGCATTTTCTAACATTTTCTTTGGACAGTAACTGAAAAATATTTACCAATCAAAATCAAAAAAATTTGTTGACAAGGAAAAATTTAGATTTAACATTAATTCTCATAGATAAGTATTACTCTTACTGAATTGAATCAATTATTGTAATTCAATTCAGTAAAAATAAATTTACAAACCTGAGATCTTAGCTCAAAATAATAAAAATATGTAAACAGTCAATAAAGTAATAGTTAACAAAACTAACTATGGAGAAAAAATGAGTTTTGGTTTCTTGGTTAGTTTAAACTATTCTTTGTAAAATTAAAAATTCAATTGGACCCCCTCCCCCCCAAAAAAAACTTAAAAAAAAGGTGACATTCATACTACTACAAAACCATGACCTAAGCTTAAGAGCAATTTCTAATAATTATCAGCAGGGACAGACAATCTATGGTAAGAAGAAGATATAATATGATTTGTTTATTGCTCTGACATCCATTTTTTACTTCATGGTTGATTTGACTTGAATCAATAATTTAAAGGAGATTCAAAATTGCTTGTTGTACTAAAATTTTCGATACATGACAACAAATTTTCTTATCTTTTAATAAAAAAATATTCAAATCTTGCAGAAAATAATAAGATAATACTATTATTCTAATCAAATGAAAAAGTAGGACCAAGAACTAATAGTAAAAGTCAATCTTTCTTTCTTTTTTTTAAAAAAAGAAACATCTATTAAATATGTTTCCATGTAATTGAATGAAAGTCTTTATATAATAATAAATAACCACATCAATACACTTCATATATTTTAGCCTTGAATGTATTTACAAGAATCAAATGATATAGGGAACCAAAATTTTAGTTCACACAAAAAATATTTGATAAATGTTAAATATAGATAATTAAAAGATATTATGAAATTTAAATTAATTAGAACCAAGAGTATAAGGAAAGAAAAGAGAAAATAGGATAGAAGCCCACCTTTATTCAAGCTGGAAGTTGGTAAGTCTTGAAAGAGAAAAGAAATAAAATTAGAAATATATAGGAAAAGTATTTTATATTTTTTTAAAAAAAATATTTCAATGAATATATATATAAATGTATGAAGGAATTGATGTTGATAATGTTGCTTAAAGATTACTAATATGAAAATTTTACAAATAAAAATTTAAAATAAAACAGTGATTCTAAAATTTTTATTACTTCTCTATAAACACAAAATATAATGAGAATTATATTGTAGGCATTCAATTTTCAGAAATTTTTTTTTACAACAAATTAAGAAAATTGGTATTCTAATTAGCATATAAGATAAATATTTGGACTACGTAGCTCATAGGAAAATTTCAACTATTTGAATTTTTCAGAAAAAATATACTGGCCTGGCAACTTTCATTAGTTAGCAATTAATATGCTTGCTTCTCCTTTACACCTTCTGCACATAAGAGCAAATTTGACTAAATTATAATGGGTTAAAAACCATTTATATTTTTTGAAGTTGGTAAAATTCTATAAATGGATTTTAAACCACTACAATTTTTTTTACACTAGAAATGAGAGATGAAATCATGATCTATTCAAAGGAAGTTAAACAAGAATAGTTTAAGTTCCAATTTGGTTTGTATTATTGGTAAATAAGTATCAAAAAGCTAAACTATAAAAGCTAACAAAAGTTTTAGTTATATCAATAAATTCTATTACAACCATCATATTATATGTGAAATTTTCAACAACTTCTGATTCAAAATTTTAATCACTTACTTATATTGGTTTAAGCAAGACAAATTTCTTTTCCATCCTGTGATAACTTTTGCTAAACATATTTTTTATTCATTAAGAGCATATAATTTTATTATTTGCTAATTGAAACATAGTAATGATATGAATTTGCCACATTTTCCTGTATAATTGCGGATTTGTTAAAACAGTCTTAAATTTCATTATGCATATCATACATCACTGCGGATAATCTGATAAAAATTTTCCAATACAAAAACTTAAATAAGTTTTGAAAGAAATGTCATATGTTCATAAAATAACAGGTGGTGCCACGACACTGATGACTTTTTTCAGTTATAATTAACTTTGTCCAATTACATCAAGAATGAATTCAGTTCCTCAATGACAGTACATCTTGTCTTATCCTGAAAATCACTAACGTCATTTTGCATTTTGTCTTAATGTTAGCCAGTTCATTTGAAAATATTCAAATTCATACATTGTCATATGGAAACAAAAATGTTTAAGTTACAAAGCAGATTTTAAATTAAAATCTATAGGGGTGGCAAATTAAAAAATATGGTAACAAACATATTAATGTAAAGTGAAAAACAAAGCATGCACAATACAAATTTATCCTATGTGCAGTTCGAAAATAATCCTTTTCTTTCATTTAATTTTTACGAAACAAATATATCTTAAAACTTGTCAAACCTTATTTTAAAGTTATTAAAGACTATAAAAAGAAAAAAAAATTAGATATTAAATGTCTTCCATTAGAATTAGATTTTGTCTCATCATAACCATATAGTAGTTTTTAAACATACCCATAGGCATTTGTGTCATAGGTGCAGTCCCAGGCATGGGAGGAAAACCCATTCCAGGCATCCCAGGTATTATTCCAGGCATAGGTGGCATGCCAGGCACCATACCTGATACTGGTGGAACTCCAGATACACAAGGACTGCTGCTACTTTTACTCTCAGGAACACCCCCAGAATCTTCATCTTCAACATCATTCACAACACCTGAAAATTAATTGAATATATTGCATATAAAAGATTCAAATCAAAAACATAAAATTTAATTTCACTCAATTAAAATAATTAGTAAGCTAATTCAAAATAAATTAAATTTTTTTTGACTATTATCACGATGATGATAGAAGTGAATCTTCAATTTTTCTTAACCATTATTTAAAATTTCCTTCACTGCCTAAAATATCTTTAAAACCAAATGATTTAACAACATCCACCGTCTTTACGGTTATTCAACTTTTCAGTTATTTTGCTTTTTTCTAATTAAAAAATTTATTAGTTAACTAACAAGCATGCAAGCTCGGTTTTAGAGGCTTGGTCGTTTTTAAAACACAGTGTAAAAACATTCTCTTTTTGGAAATATTCCAGACCTACAGTAACTGCATTTATGATTAGATATTTTCTAGTGTTTGCAATTTCAAGATTTCTAAATTTTCTTTTTGCTGATGTTTTTGATATTAGGGGCCCTCAAGGCAATGTGTGCATTTTCTTGTATTCAAATTTTTTTTTAAAGTCAAAACTTTGAGTTTAAGTGTAAAATGAAGTGATAGCAAAAAATGCAAAAAGGAAATGAAATGGTTAAAGCCATGCTAGAGTCATATCAATTGATAAAGAATCAGTAATCAAAAGAACAAATAAAATATAAATGATAAACTTCAAGTGAACATGAATCTTCTATGGAAGATTATAGCTGCGATGGAAATTCAAATTTAAAAAAATGGAAGACATTTTGTAACAAAATTTCATATTGGCGAAAAACGCACAAAGAAGATTAAAATTAAAAACCGTTGACATGTAAGAATTTCTCATTCTAAAATTACTAAAAATATTGGTGACATAAAAAAAAGTTGTTTAAAAACCTAGTCCTGGCAATTTTTGATCGACAATAGTATAATTATTGTTTTATAAAAAGAAATAAATATGACAGAATATAACACAAAACTTTGAAAGAGGATTGATTAAACTTTTATATTTCACAAATTGTCACCTGTAAGTATGAAAAATTACTTGGGTATGAATGTAATTAGTTTTGATATACTTTATTGGTCGAAAAATTAAATAACAGAACAAAGAATCAGCATTAAAGTTTAAAAGTACTTATTTTGGAACTTGTGAAAGAATATATTCAGAACAGCAACTCACATCAAGCACTTGCTACAAAATTTGTAAAATATTTAAGAGAACATTTTTCATCAAGTGCAATAAGTTTGTCGATAAGAAAAATTAAATTATCTATTTCATAATTACATAAGTAAAAAAAGCAACATATTGTGCTAAGTGTGATGAAAACATCTGTAGTGAGCACAAACACATCACATATACTTAAAAATATATAAATAAATTATAAGTTCTTACTATAATTATGTTTTTAAAATCTGCATAGTATTTGTTCAGCAGAAAATCCATTTAATATAAAATGTAATTTTAGTATTATTTAGTAAAAGATCAGATCTCAGACTATCGACATAATATCATATTGAAGGATTGGCTTATCACACTATGATCACTTTTTGCTCCCAAGGTTTAAATTAATCAAGACTTGCAATTTACAGAAAGTTCCTAAATGAAACATCTATGCTCAGATGGTTTAATTTATTTGCAACTATATAGTCATTTTTTTTCATATGAAAGTTAATAAAACCAGGATATAAATTTTAAAGTCTATTAAAATTAACACAGGCATCAATATCTGAGATAGGAATCAAACTCGGATACCATTGAATACGAATCAAAGAAAATTGTTGAACTGAAAATCAAAGCACTAATTATTCAATTGCTAATTACTCTATTACAGTGTGAAAGAAATATATATTAAAATTATTAATAACAGAAAATGCATAATAAAATGGTAAACAAATAAACAAGGAACAAATAAACAGATAATTCTTTAAGAATATTAGCAATTAATATATTTAATTAATTGAGTGACAAATCTGTAAAATTAATTTTAAACCCACATAGATTGAAAAACTGCCATTTAATTCCTGAATTATTTTTTTACATCTGCAAGATATTTGTACACTTTTAACTAGCATATTCTCTACAAATTTTATTTTCATCAAGCATTTTCAAGATATTTTATAGAAGATTTAAGAATTAAATATATTATAACATTCTTTGTTTAGAGCTCTTCAGGATAGATCAATATACATTCTTCTCTCTAACATAGATACAAATCATTTTTCACAAAATAAAAATTTTCAGAAGCACAATTTTTCTCATTTTTAACAAGAGATTTCACATTCATCCAACAGAAGTTAAACCTCCTTGATAAGTTTGCATTCCTTCTATTTTTTTATAATTTTTTTCTATAAAATATGTCAATATATATAAAAAAAATCTTTTTGTTTTTTGAAACATTTGAGTCTCTTTGGTGTAGCTAACATACAATAAAATATTAGACAGATGTACCATGTATTTTGGCTCTTCAGAGTTGTAAACACATTTTTTTATTTTCTGGTGTTAATTTAATGAAGCCAACAGTGTAGTGGTACCACTTTACATTCCCAAGTCATAGGTTTGCTGTTCAGCCCTCAGATTGGGCAAGTTTTAGACTACTAAGCCTTTCACCTTTCCAATAGATCAATAAAATTGAGTACCAAACATGTTTGGTAACTAGACAATGGGGGTTTTGCTTTAGGTTGACCAACTAAAAGGGACTTATGTTTTACATACCTGGGCCCTTGGTCATGAAAACAGATATGGGTCTTGTAGTCCTTAGCCCAACAAGGCCACCATGTCACTGAGTTTGAAAAATAAAATTTCTTAGATATCACTGAGGTGGCATGAATGATTAATACTATCGACTTTAGTTCAACTCCAACTTAGACAAAATGTTTATGGTTCAGAATCCACTTTAAAATGTTCAGTAACAATGAAGTTAGGTTAGTTTGTTGTTCAAGTGTCATTTTTTGCACACATGAACTAATTAGACTGGACCAACAATTTAAACTGGATTTTGAACCACTACAAACATCCAAGCTCAAAAGTGAGTTTCAAACCCACTAACTGTTGAACAGAAGGCAAGAGCACTAACCATGCAGCCAGCTCTCCTTAGTCACACTGAACCTTATCTGCAGTAGAGTAACAAACAAATTACAACAATAGTATTTGAAGATATCTAGAAAAGACATTATGATTAGATTTTACTATTATTACTAATTAAATAATGAATAAATGCTTATGCTTGATTTAGCAAGTATCCAGCAAATATCTTAATTAGGAAAATGATAATTTCAGTTTATAACATGAACAATATTTATAAAAACACAATGTTTATAATATTAAACAATTAACAAAAAATATTTAAAAAATGTTCTATTCAAAAATTTTTATCCATTTTTATTATATACTTTTTGACTGAAAATTAGCACTTGACATTTAACCCCTTCGTGCCGGCTGTCACGTCTACCTGCCAGCAACAAACACTCACTTCCCGGCCGACACGCAGACGTGCCAGAGCGTTTTCCCATTCAGCCCTGACTGTCATGTATTTATGCCAGTGTTCTGGAACATTTTGAAAACTATAATTTCTGCCACAAGATGGCATTGTATGACCATATGGTTTCAGATACATGTACATTAGACTTATTCGAAATCAGAGAAGCATGACTCACATGTACGTGTTTTTGATATAAACAAAAGGGGAAATAAACGGCGTGCTTTATGACATCTCTTTAAATTTGCACATGGTGGTTTATTGTAAGTAGAGAAGTTTTATTTTCGCTAAAGTGTTGGGTATTTCGGTTTGCAGTTCAGTTCTAGAAAAAAATTAGATTTTGTTAGACATGAATTCTTTCTGTTTTTACCGTTGCAATGTCGAAAAATTGAAAAAGTTTAACAAAGCATGAAATAGGAGAAATGATGCAAAATATTTCAGATATTGATTCCAAAACAGATTCTGATAGTAGTGATAGTGATACTATGATATATTCTGATCATAAAGAATCTGGCGTTGATACTTCAGAAATTTCATGGATTTAGGCTTAATAGCAAAAAAGCTCCAGTCCCCGGACAGACGCTCACGTCAGACACTGCTGGCCACCGCGATATGTGCGCGTTTGCACTACCCATCGTGAAGGAGTTAATTGATTTGGATTTGTTTAAATAAAATCACTATTTTATCACACAATTTTCAAGAAGTTTTTATACATAAAAATGTATATTCAATTTGGAATTCTATAATTATAATCTGTACATAACAAATTTATTTCAGGTTTCTTGCAATCATATGTATAGCATGTATTCTTTTTATTTTATTACATTACAAAATTTTAGCTTCTTCGGCTTTTCTTTTCTAAATAATTCAGAAACTGATTTTTCCAAATATCAATATGATGGAATTATTTTTTAAAATTTAAATTATTTATCATTTTAAGACTTTAGAAACAAAATATAAATACTTAGAAACAAAGAGTAAATGTTTTTTTTTAAGTTTTCAGGATAAATGTTCTAAAAAAGACACACAGAAAAGAAATTTATATCACCAGAAAGAACATATTTTCAGTAGAGAAAATAATCAATGTACTTTATTTTTAGAATGAAAAGTTTTTTTTTTTTTAAAAAAAAGCAAGGAATAATTTTATTAGTTATTGTCTGTTTCACAAAAGGAAAACTTTTTGAAATATTAAAGGAAATATTTATTGAAAACATTTTAGAAAAAACAGATTAAGAGCAATATAAAAAAAAAAAAAAAACTCCTAGAGCTAAAGGATTAAAGGTGATATAAGTCCAGATACCTTTCATTAACCAATTATTGGAGATTACAAGTTACTATTATAAATAAGATAATCATAGATTAAAAAATTGCAGTAAATTATGTCATTAAAGAAATTTTGTTTAGAATGCTCAAAACTAACAATGATTTAAAAAAAAGTCCTTTCAATAATTTTACTCTGCACTTGTTGCCTTATTACACTTGTATAATTCAGTGAGATTACACAGTTCCCCATAGAGTTAAAAATTAATAGTATAGCAAAAATTATATGAGTCAATATTTTTTTTAATAAGATAGAACTATTAAATTCACTCACTTTCTACAGTAGTATGAATAAATCATGCAACTCTTTAGCTCAATAAAATAAACACTAATAAAAGTTATTTTTCACTGTAATTTATAAACTAAAAAATCATATACACATCACAAAATGCAATTGAACTTTTATTATAATGCTAACTACATCACAATGTCTTTTCATAATTCTACAAATTTAAAATTGACTTTTTGAAAACAATAAAAACCATTTTGTTTATCTTAATCTTGCTGGTTTATGTAAAAAAGGTGCACTCTTTACTAAGTGAGACTTCAGTATCAAAAAACTATTTGCAAAAAATAACAATGCAATAGCAAAACAATCAGTAGAAAAAAAAAGAGATTATTTAAATTAGTAACCAGCATACAAATCACACCAAAATAACTTGAATCAAGATTGGAATCTACTCTATGCTAAATATTCAAATATTTTAATTTTGGTTTGGTTATCACTTTAGGATCAATTATTGCACACAAGGACTAATTTGACTACAAATTGTAGTTTAAGGTAGATTTTGAATTATTACAAACATCTGAGGTGCAGATTAAACATACTACTAAACAGATCAAAGTTTTTTTATTCAACAACTTGCTAGGATAGACAAATTATTTTTAGATTTGCCAAATCACTTAAATTACAAAGTTTCATATGAGGTTAAAATTATAAACAATTCACACACACACAGAACCATTTCAATAAAAATTTCGCTAAATATTATTGCTATCATATTTCTCAATCACTACTATCATAAGTGAGATTCAATTACCATGCAAAAACTTAATTTTACATTGAGACCTTCATTTTTGCATTTTATTTCATGTAGAAGATTTATTTAATCTCTTTCTTAAATAAAATTCTATTATGATATGAAAGATAAAGGCCATGATGAAAGACATTCTTAACAGGAATTTATCACATAATACTGATTTTAGATTTTTCAAATGACACATCCTATTCAAGTCTCTTCTATCAATTTGATTATAAGTTGTTGATAAGCAATTAAAAAACAGAAATATATATATTTTATATAAAAAATTTAAAAAAGTTGTTAATTGTACTTCTTACAAGAAAAGTGTTGAAATTTAAAAATGAGAAGATACTATATTTTTGTTTAAAGTTCAGCATTTAAAGAGACCAAAAATTTAATATCTGCAATAAAACTAAGTGACAAATATGTCTATTAGTTATTTTGTTTATGTTAAAAGTATAACAATGTTAAAAGAAAATTACTAATTCTCAAGGTTAATACAGTAGAAAATACAATTGGTAAATGAAAAATTAACGTCTGACATTTAAATAAAATGAACTTACCTCCCTGTTTCTGCTTATCATGTTCTTGTAGATCTTGTTTTGGTATACCTTCCATTCCATAAATTTCAATCTCAATACTGTTTCTATCAGGGAAAGCATTAGGTACTTTTTTAATTTCTTCTTTATGAACCTGAGGATAGAATATGTTTCTTTTTAACCCTCAATCTATATACCTCAATCAATGTATTTTAATAAAAAAAATTATCCATTTATTACTCACTTGCATACAATGAATTGCTAGCCCAGGACCTGTGAAAAGTTTTTTGAAGCAAATATAGCACTTAAAATGCTTTGCTTTTTGATGCTGAATCAATATCTTTTCATCATCAAATACCCGATGACAGTACCTTTCACACAGTTAAGAAATTTTAATTATTTGTACACAATAAAGAAGTAGTTTTATTAGCATTTTAAAATATAAATGAACAATTAAAAATAAAAAAATGATAGTAGTATTAGTATAAAAGATATAATTTTCAATTATTTTTTTTAAATGTGAATTCCATATCATTTAACAAAAACCAAAAGAAAAAAACTTATCATACCTGCTAATATTTAAAATTTTAAACTTCCCCACCAAACCACAGAAAAAATTTCAGTTTAGAAATGAAATAATTATTGGATTTTGTTATAAATGTAAGTTATATGTACTAAGAATAAAAAAGGAAAAGCTTACTCAAATGTGAATGCTAATGGTTTTCATTTCAGGTAAAAAAACATTGGTTATAACTTAAAATATAACCAATTTTTCAAATTTCTATTAATTAATGAAAAGAATGCAAACACTTAGAAAATATGTATATAACAAAACTATGCAGGTGTTATCAATTTCACTGTAAATCTAAATGAATAAGGTAAATAACATACATTTTTATGAAAACTTAAGTTTCTAATTAATGATGCATTGGGGCCTATAAAATAACTCATTTGAGTAAATATATATATTTTGAAAATATTAAGATTTTAAAAAAAACACATAAAAAGTTTAATTTTATAAATGTAAATACAAAAAGGAAAATATAACACTTTTTAAAATATAAATAAAAATTCTAAGAAAAATGTAGAAACATGAATTTTAAACAAAATACATAAATTACAAAATACAATAACCAAATAATTTTAAAAAAAGACAACATATCCATTAGAGAGAATTTTAAAAATCACAAAATAAACTTCACAATAGTTCTTATTACAACCTGAGAATGAAATAAAATGTTCTAAATTTTTTTGCAATGATATAAATACTAGTCACCAGAATTGAATGAATTATTAGTAAGTAATAAAAATCCAGCCTGCCAAGTATAAAAAATGAAATCTGATAAAAACAGTCAATAAATTCAGGAATTCTTTAAGGGTTTATATGGCACTTTTCAATGCAACTCTCTAATTAGAATTTCTTCTTTTGTTATTTAAGCAATTTTCCTTGGTGCGAGAATTGTATAAATTTTTTTTTTTTGTATTAAAAAGTAAATACAGACTGTGCTCTTTAAAAATTGTGTCTGCCTTTCTCAATAGCATGCAAATAACATTAAAAATCATCACACTAAAAGTAAAAACTGACAAATAAGAAATTATTGCGAAAGAATAAAAATTTAACGATTTCCCTCAATTATTTGCTTGCAAAGGTTGTTTAATCCGAAATAAAAAAAAGCTTAAAGATTATACAATTTTGTATTCTTTATTAAACTAAAACACACGATAGTAGTAAACACAGCGTGGTCTGTCTCTCCTACAGTATACAAAGAAATATCAAAAAGTTATCGTGTGACCCATGGAAAAATAAGTGTACGACATGCTTATAATATATGTTAAAAGTACGACATGCTTATAATATATGTTAAGAGTACGACATGCTTATAATATGTAAATAAATGTATGATATAACCAGAGAGTTATTGAGTGACCCATGGAAAAATAAATGTGAAATGTATGTTCAAATGATTATGGGCGGCCATGATGTAAATATGTTGTGAAATAAATATGAACAAAATCATTATTTTTAATAATCACTTATACTATTCCTACAAAAAAAAAAACTTGCAGATAGAATAATCTTCGTAAAAAAAAACAACAATAAAATAATATACTAATGAATGCTATAAATTATCTCGAATAAATAGATCAACGATTAAATGATACAAAATACATAAATTACTTTTTTCATTAAAAGGATACCAGCACCAAGGTTTAGAAGGTTTCTTCTTTTTACGTCCCATGACTATTATAAATTTAAAAAAATACTAGAGTGTTTTATGTAGCACTTTATAAAATAAACAAGTCCCAGCAAGCAAATCTATTCCCAGTATTGACGAATACGGGCAACAGTGTTGCCAAAATGAAAACTGGAATGTTTAAATGTATTTGTAATTGGTATTTTATTATAACAATATGTAAGCACTTTTTTTTACATATACGAAGTTATCCTCTGAAGCAGGTAAAGTACACTGAGTTCAGTGATCAGGTACAATATACTCGACTATAACCATCATGGATATCCTAACAACTTGCATTATTTAGAGTAAAAAGAAAGTTGTTTTTTTTTTAATTAGGGCATGCGGAGTAAAGATGACGGTTTTACAATCATTGAACTTAGCTCTATGGTTACAATAAAAGGAGAAGACTGCGTAATTCTTATACGTGGCAATTAGATTGAAAATTTGAATTCTTTGTAAAATTTGAGTGACAATTGGTATTTGTAAAGCAGATACTTCTAAAACTATGCACTATGTCCATTTTTTTCATCCTATATGATGCATATTTCAAATCTCTTGTAACTAGAAGTATTCCTACTCATTTCTTAATAATAAAAAATTGTTTCAAAGTTTATAATTATTGATTCATAGAAAGTATTCAACAACTCTTTAATGATAGTTGAGAATGAATGACGTGAAATGTTCCCTGATTCTAGTCTTTTTTAAAATTTCGCAAATTCGAGTAATAAATCTTTAACTTTCAAAGCTAAGTGATATTAATTAAATTATTATTCTTTTCCAGGGATGTAATTCAGACGTTATTCAGCCTGTAACGCATCACCCAGTGTCTGAGCGTACCATTCGACACCGTTAACAGCAGAGCGGTCTTCCGCAAGACGTCCATTGCTTCGTTCTACATTGACGCAGAAACACATAAGTCTCCTTTACCAATGGTGCAATGAACGAAGGATGAGGATCGCAGAATGGAATGAAATTGTATTTACTGACTAATCATACTTTTATCTGCAACACCTTGATGGTCGCACTCGAGCCTGGGGGTACCGTGGTGAGAGGATGCTGAACAGCTGCATTATGCACCGCCACACTGGTCCTCCCATAGAGAAAGGAGCTCTATGGGTCCTCCACTGGGTATTATGGTATA